>OU015495.1:45939149-46186649 GCA_907164885.2 Dolomedes plantarius
GCTAATTTCCAGTAAAAGCTAAAATCATTTGAAAACTACACACCAGTGTTCCACTCACACGCAACACTATAAAACTGAATTACAGTACTCTACGTTTATATGGGCATTGAAAATTGTGGTTAGTAGAGGGCAATACGGGACAATCCACGCATTGTCTAGAGACACTTGCTATCTTTGGCTATTATTTGATCCGTAATATCTGCCTCATATGCTGTAAGTTTCTAAACGCCATTCCCGAATGAAGAAATCGTGTAGAGGAGGCATCTGCAACATGTGAACAGAGACAGTTGTTTTGTGACAACTGACTGAAGTGGTGTGATCTTTGGCTATTTTTTTACTCGTAATATCTGCCTCATATGCCGTATGTTTCTAAACGCCATTCCCATATGAACCACAGCCTAATTCCTTTAAAATGGAACAAAATGGGAACTCCAGTTAACCATGTAATCCACTACTGCTACAGGGGCATCAAAATGTGAGAATACAGAGTTTAAATCAGCCAAAACTGCAATTATGGTGTACATATGACACCTAACTTCTCCAAAAATCTTTATCTTTGTGATGAGACTCGTGATTTTTGTTTTTGAGGAAACACTCTTGCTAACAAATCATGACGATCCTGTGGTTTTTGTCCAACTATTCTTTGCTGTTGTTGTCTGATTTCTTTCAGTCTCGCTTCTCTTTCCGGGGAAAAAATTCGAAAAATCCTTCGGGAAAAGCTGAAAAGTAAACAATACCAAATCAATTTAAAGACTAGTATAAATAAAGTAACAGTATAAATAACACAGTATGAATAAAAAGTACAGGCTGCGGGCAGATATGCTCAGGCCAATAATACAAAAAAATTTTTTAAATCGTAGTAAGCAATGAAAAATATTTTACACACTTCAATAATAGCAAAACAAAACATGATGGTAAAATAGAAAGAAAAGTTAAAACAGAAGTAAGAAGTTAAATTCTAAAAATATAAATGAGGTATAAATCAGCTATCGATTCTAATTTATGAATCATTTATCAGGACATGAAAAAATTACTGCATGTAAAAAAAATTAACCTTACCTCCATTAATTTCAGCACTTCTTGACCTGTGGCTTGTCCAATCATATGAAATATAATTCTTGACAATAATTCTTGTTAACCTAAACTGTTATTTGTGTTTTTCTAATTTAAAAAAGTTATGTTCTCAAAATATGACAATTAAGAAAAAGATATCATCGAGAAAAAATAAATCATGCTACTTAAGAAAGTCATACCACAAATTTCTATAAAATTAATGTGCAACTATATTTGACGTACAAAATAATGCATATGTAATACATTGCTAACATGTTTTAACATAAAAAATTTCCACAATCAAAAGCTAAAATTAGTTTAAAATATTAGCTTTAGGATTTTGTGCAGAATGATAGGTGTTTTCGCTAAATTTCATTAAAAATTACTTCAAATTGATCAATTTATAAAAAAGGTATTCTATTTACAGGTAAGTTTTTGTTTCTTTTTTTTATTTTTAAGTGCTATTTGAGCATAAAAGACCAAAAAAACGTTTACAACATTATTTTTTCTCAAAGCTAAACACAAACATAATTAACAGTTGTTTTAAAACACCCCTGGTAAACATTGTTAAGTTTCGAAGTATTAGAATGATAATAAAAAATATTCCAGAGTTTCAGACAGAAGCATGAAAAGAAAGGATATGCAAAAAAGTAACTAAATTAAACAAAAATTGACAGAATACAGAAAAAGTGAACACCGGCAAAAGTAAATAAAACGTTTCCTTGTGCGCATGCGCAATTCTTATGAATGATTGATTCCAACGCCTAGAGTACCGCGTTCGAAGAATCGCGTATAAAATTTGTGTTGAAGCATCGTTCTTTAAAATTCAATTAAAAATCGAAATTTTAAGATATAGACTTGAAATGAGGTTTATATGAATGAGAAAGCTTTCATCTCCCAGATGATGTAAATATTTTCTTTGTAAGATAAAAACACGAAGAGCATCGACCGTAGATGCTAAAAAGTGCATAAATTTATCGAAAAAGTGGATTTAATATTTTGATGAAAATATTAGTCTGTTTTAAATTATTTTTAAACAAATGAGGTCTTGTTTGAAGGAGAAATGTCTGTAGTCTTAGATTGTAAAATGATCAAAATTCTACGATCTTTTTTTTTTGCCGAGATATCGTAATCTGAAGTTAAAAAAACATAAAATATCCCATAAAACATAAAATAAAGAATTTTCTAGAATAAAATTTAAAATTCGAGCTTCGAGGTGCACTTTCCCATAGTCTGCACTACCCGTGTGCTATTTCACGGCTTTAAGTTTCACAGATTCGCCTGGGGGCCGCATACACACTCACACGCAAACACTTGCTTTTATTAATAAGATATATATATATATGACACGGAACTTGTTTTGCCCCCTTGTTTAAATATTAATGAAGCAATCCACATCTTCTTTAAATCCTTGGACGAGTGGCAGGGAATGGATTCACGACACAGTCAATAATCTTAAATCCTTATTTACTGCGTTTCTTGAAATAACCACGCTCCAGGGTAATCTACATGTAGCCATTTTGTGAATTTTTCAGCACTCCGCCGCGAGCGACTGCCAGCAACGATATTCGCACTCAATCTACCGCTTAAACTTAATTTTCTCAGCGCTTCTGCAGCACGGCGCATGTGCAGACCTTATCCTTGGGCATCTGGACCTTCATTATTGCTGATCGTACAATTTAACTTCGCGCCCAAAGACCTGTACCTTTCTAAAAATAAATTCTCTCGCCTAGAATGCTTTGCTTTCCGCTCAAAGTCGCTTTTAAAGGATGATTCCCCACAGAAAAATACGCGCGCTTTGTAAATGGATTGCTAGATTCTTATTATTTTACCCCCCCCCTTTTCCTGTACTTCTCAGCTATATTTTGACAGTTCAGTTATGTTTTGACACGCACGCACACACACACACACACACACACACACACACACACACACACACACACACACACACACATATATATATATATATATATATTCATTCATATATGGGCCCGTATTATTGAGATACATTTTATTCCGCCCTGTAAGGAAAAGGTGAAATGATCAAACAAATATATGCTACGAAACAATGTTTACTGGCACTCTAACACCAGCAAAAATTAAGAAAGTCGGGGATAAAATATGTTCATTCAACACTCGGATATATTCATCTCAATAAGAGCACTTTTCGAAGACTGCACACCAGTAGAAAAACTACGCCATTTGTTATTCTTCCGTAGTTTTCGAGAAATCTTTATCAATACATGTATGAAAAGGGCATAAATGCCCAATTGCAAGCAGTCAGCGGATATGAATTGAAGCCAGAGGCTGTCAATATTTCGTGGCACTTTGCCAAATAGAATCGACAGACAAATTGCTAGAAAATCTTGCTATTCTATTCCAAAGAAATTTGAGTTTAGAAGATCACGTTAGACAAATTCTTTGGTTAATATTCTCCTTTTGACAAATACACAAAAGCCATTGTGAATGCGATTTCAAAAGGCTGCTTGCAATGTATTTTGCTTCCTTAAACCCATTTCGTATTTTGAACATTTTATTTAACACTATTTTGTACTAGGTAAAAATTTCCCATGTTAGAACTTTGCTTTTATCTTGAATCACGAGTGCATTTTTTTTTAAAATTTCATAACTTCTGAGTCTATAATAAAACTTTTTATGTAGTAATTTTGTACTACTTAATGAAGATTATACACCGTAGAATAAATTCAATTTATCATTATTAAGTAGTGGTATAATTTATTATACCCTTAAAAATTAGTGGACATAAATACTATTCTCCAGGTACTTTATCAAAACCTCTATATTTTTGCAAAATAATGATGTAATTGATGTACAGGGTGTCTCAAAAAACTTTGACACATTTTAAAAAATTATACAAGAAAAATTATACAAGAAAGTTCGGAACTAGAAATTCACATATGTGTTACCTTATATATCAACGTTTCTTTTAGTACAATCAATGAATTTCAATATTTGCAACTTTTGTTGCGTGGAGAACATCTAGTTGGTAATCAAATTGGTTGGTTGGCCTATGTGCGTTCCAAAATGAATCCCGTAACCCATGAAATTGCAGCAATTGTGCATCTTTTGAGTTCTTCGACACTACAACCGAAACCAAGGACACTTCCCGTTTCCAGAAACTTTTTATACCAAGCAAAGATGTTGTTATGACTCGGAGGATCTTTTACAAATTTCGTTGAAGATTCACTTGCGTGATAGATTCTGTTTTGCAATACCAGCCAATACATATTGCTTTCTTTGATGGAGTAGCCATTTTACAACTTTCGCTTTCACGGAACAACTAGCACCACCTGTTCAACTTTTTTGACACAGAAAAAAAACTCTAATATATATGCAGTAATGCATCTGTGAATTTCCAGTTCTTACCTTGTATACTTTATTTCGTATAATTTTTTAAAAATGTGTCAAGGTTTTTTGGGACACCCTGTATTTTGCCCCTATAATTTGAGGTTATAGAAAATTTGAAGATTTTAAATTAGACAATGTACTCACACATATTGTTGTTCCTAGTGCCCTCTGGCCGGAAGTTCCAGACCAGCTCCATATAGGCTTTCGGGATGAGTGGTTCAGTTTATGATAGCACCAGAAGGATCGGAGTCCAACTTGGCTAGGTGCCACTAGAATTTTGATCAAGCACCACCAACATCAGAAGGGAGGGGATCGTACCTGCCTCACCTACTGACCCTATAGGACTTTCTTTTCTACGGATTTAACGTAGCCATATCCGGCCTAGACACGGAGGTATTGAATGACGCTTGACGGGATTCCATGCAAGCATCTTCAGCACCAAGAGCCGACGCGCTATCAATAGGCTATCTCGGGCCCCTCCCACGGGTTTGGTTTTTCGTAGCTTTCTTTTCGAAACGACATGAAATTTTTATCATTTTATCATATTTATAATTTTAAAATAAAATATAGGAAAGTTAACACAGTTCTTACTTGTAATGTCTCTTGTAATGCTTACTTGCAATGTCCTCTCTAATGTATGTACGCGCTTGTGAACGTGCTTGTGAAGTATCTACGATGTCCTCAAGGGTCGATCTAGAAGTATCTTTTATAAAAGTCAAATTCGATTTAAAATTCACTTCAAGCAAATATGAGGAAACATAGTATTTAGTTTTCATATTAAACATTTAAAAAGTCATCGTACAGAAAAATTTCGTCAAATCATAAATGTTAAGGCTTGAATCCTCATTCATTAGCTATGAACTATGTTCAACCTGAGAAAAGTGAGATAATTTCGCGTTGTTTGTAGCGCATGTTTGACTTTTGGTCAGAGATCACAATTCTTAAGTAATGACTCTCATAGTATAACAGTTTTGGTAACTTCAAACTGTTCTTAGAGGCAAAAGGATACAAAATTGATGTAATAAAATATAATGAATTTAAAATTGCTGAAAAAAATATGTATGTTCCAAAACAACAGTTTGGGTATAAGTTCATTATATATCTTTCACGACAAATTGTGCATTTTTGCTAAAATGTGAAAAATATATTTTCTATTTTATAAACCCTTCTGTTTTATTGTCTCGAAAATAAGACTTTTCTTTTCACTTCGTGCGCCCATCATTATGCCAACAATGCAAGTGTAGAGGCTGTCACATTTTAAACTTATCCTGTTACCACTGGAAAGTGTTTGCGGTTTGCCAACTTGTCAACTGAGCATTTCTGAATATTTTTTTACTGGAATATCTATGAAATACATAAATTGAATTTTATTTTGCAACCTACATTTGTTAGAAGAAAAAATCTTATTGAAGGTATTATATTCTTTTCAAGTATCATATATTTACAGATGAAGCAAAAATTTAAAGTTTAAATTAAGAAACTTTAAAACTTTTCTCTAAAATGTGTTTTAGTGTTTTAGAGGGAATTTTTATTTTATAAAAATATGTCTGCTGACTCACATTTCATAAATACAGGCGCTTTCATTTGCATGGTTTACAATTAAGTCTTTTATGCTCAAGTTCTTGTGCTTTATAAATATAAGACAATTAATACACACACACATATATATATTGTGTGTGTGTGTGTGTGTGGTCGTCGAAAAGAGGTTTCTTCCATAACATTGGCTCTATGGTGTCTTGAGTCGGTGCGGAACAAAATATGGACGTTCAGAGAGGTAGCCGGCTAGAGAAGTTTCACTGTACATAAATTTAATGTGTGTGTGTGTGTGTGTATGTGAGAGGGTTGGTTGTTAATAGTTGAGGGGGGGGTTGGGGTTTAATAGTTTTTCAGTAATGTGAATTTCATTTCATATTCAACGGCTTTGTAACATCGCTAGTCACGTGATTATTCACTCCTCTTCGACTTAATAGCCTATACAAGAATTATATCTAGAACTTAGTAAACACTCCTGGTAGCTAGAGATTATAACTTATATTCAAAGTAGTATTATTGTAAACAATTTATTTAAAAATATTCATTTTATCATTTCATCTTGCATATCGATGAAAATTCCCTTGTGTGCACATTACCATGCAAACGCAATTTTTTTTATTTTGAAATGGGTATCTTGTAATCAGGGACACCGTATTGGTGAATCAACATTTCTTTCTTGTTCCATCTTAATTTAGAATAAGCTTGTACCCTCCTTCCACCCCTATAAACCTTACGATGGAGTTTCCTGCCTACAGATTAAAAGTTCCCATACCTGGCGTAGACACGAAGACATTTATAAGCACTTGTCGGGATTCGATACTAGCATCTTCAGTACCGAATCCCGTCGCGCTAGCCATTAAGTTGTCCCTGGCTGTAAATGCAAATATGCATACACCCATCTCCCTTCCTCCGTCTCTCTCTGTCTCTCTCTCTCTCTCTCTCTCTATCTATCTGTCTATCTATATCTACGAGGGATAGAACTTTAATAGTGGCAACACTGTTGTAGATCCCCCACGCAGCAGAAGCCATGAAAGTAGCTTATACCACACGTACGTCACATACCTGCCTTACCTCAAAGAGAATGAGCTCTCTCCACAAACATCATACGCCTGCACAGTGATGGAAGAACCATGTTTTAGTTACCGGTCTATTGTACTAAATAATTTGTTGCACCGCGGCTGATGTGTTTGCTCGCTGGGGCTGGGAAGTGCTCTATCATTCCCCACATTCCCCGGACTTAAGTCCATGTGACTTTGATCTCATCCCCAAGATGAAGGAAACACTCCGTGGATTCCACCAGAGATTCTGCAGGCTGTAGACCGCTTCATTCCAAGGATCAACAGATCAGGTGCTGCCAACGGCATCCTGCAGCTTCCAGAACGTTAGCAACGAGTGCTAAACAATACTGATTACTACTTTGGAGGGCTATAAAAGTTTCACCCCTGTATCTCTTCCTTATACAGTGATTTCCGCTTATAAGAATCACGTTTGTTATTACTGTTTTTGATTCTTATAAGCGGTTGATTCTTATAGCCGAAATTTAGGTTTTTGGACAGGCAAACACACACCTATATATACATATATTAGATAATTTAGCATAAAATACTCTTTAATTTACGCAAATTATCATTTATTAAAATTGTTTTTTATAATTTTAAAAATGCAACTTAATTTCTAGACCTATAAGTAGATACACATGATTATAGTAAGAGATGAAAAAAATCCAGTATTTGTTACCACATATATACTGTTTGCTTAACAGTTTTAACATTTCAACTACAGGAAGGGAGCAAGAAAAAGTTTTCTATAGTAGTTTGACGCAATGAAGTTTTCAGGAGGCTGTTTATACCTCTTTGATTACTAATAGTATCAGACGAAGATTCACCTTCTATCTTACGTTTCACGGTTTGTTAACTTGCTGAATCTACTAATCTCACGTTTGCCTAAGTGATAGTGGACACTTCGCCGCAGATTTATGTGTTTCAGGATCCATGAAGCCGCAACCAGGATATGGGAGGTGGGAAAAAAGAGTCCCTATTTTTGTTTGTCAGTGGAGAAAAGTTAAATCTGACCCGGACGGGTAAAGATGCCCCTGGGTCAAGCTAATAGGACAATGTTGTGCTAAATCGTTTAAAGGGAAACTATTATGTTATGCCTAACAAAGAAAGGGAAGAATTTTACGACTATATTCCATCCCATCTTATCAATCCATATTATCCATCTTATCAATCAAAAAAAAAGAAAGAACTTCGTTCCTTTTGAGGGTTTAAGTGGCTTTTTTTGGAAAAATGAAAGGAAAGCGAAGAGTGTAAACTGATTCTTAAAACCGGTGGATTGATTCTTTAAAGCGAAAATTTTAACATGGACATAATACATTTGTTTTTGTTTTCGGGATATTGATTCTTATAAACGGTTGATTCTTATAACCAATGATCATTATAAGCGGTGGTTACTGTACTTTGTACATACCTAGCTGCCACTATTAAAGTGCCATCCTATGTATCTCTCTCTCTCTCTCTCTCTCTCTATATATATATATATATATATATATATATATATATATATATATATATATATATATATATCCATTTATCTATATCTATCTATATCTATCTATCTATATCTATCTATTTATGTATCTCTCTATATATGTATATATATCTATATATATATATATATAGATAGATATATAGTATATATATTTATTTATCTATATATAATTGAAAGAGAGAATACAAGAGAGTTAAGTCCTTATTAAACCAAATTCTACAATTCCATTTGAAAAAAAAGAAGATTAGTAAAAAAGAAAATTTGTTGTACAAAAAATCGACTAGATTTGTAAAAACGTTATTTACTGAAATAAAAAGAAAGTTGAAGTTAACTAAAGTATCATGAAACATTGTGACAATTTAGAAAACACCCGTTTGTAAGTAACAGAGCAAAACTGATAAAGTAACAAATATTGCAGGCTTAACTTTATAAAATAAGAGGCATATATAAATATGCATAAATGTATTGTAAATGAGAGAAGTAACTTTAATTTAAATCATACAGAGTACAGACCGGTATGGGGAATGATAAAAACGTTTTATAAAATTGAAGCATGATAAAATATAAACATTATACATTTCGAATGCCATATAAACTCATAAAGTGAAAAAAGAATGGAATTGAACAGCATGCAAGTATCTAACAGCTTTTTGTCCAAAAAATTGAAATAATTTATATTTACAAAATTTATGATGCGCACCTTTCTTCTCTCCCCCCCAGAAAAAATCTAGCAACAAAAAAAGCAATAATCTAGAAAACATAAAATGTTAAAAAAAAATAAAAATTAATTACTTGGGGTAAAGTTTATTGTACAGAAATACCTTTCATAATATGGGGTCTCATTTTGTAAATGCTGTCTAATGTCAAAGTTCTGCAGAAAATTATGTTCGCTTTCTTCAAACTAAAGCATATACATGGAGATTTTAATAACCCCACTCCCCCCGTCCTTCCAGCCACCCCTTTTAACACTCTCACCTTCAAATCTTGACTCTGTGTGGTTCATATTTCCAATCCGAGACCTCCTTTTAAACCGTAACACCATCTTAACTAAATCGCCGAATTTCACAATATACAAACACGTTTGATATTCTTTGCATGCGCACTCCTTCGTCCGTCTTTAGTATGTCAGTATAGATATGTTCTTTATAACTTTGACTCTAAAATGAAAAAAAAAAAAAAAACTGTTTATGCCAAATTTATGCAGTGTCGTTGTTTAGTACATAAAAGTTATTATTTCAAATTACTATTGGGATGCCAAATGTCAGACGCTTTTGGCAAAAAAAAAAAAATTCCTTTCTTATGTAGATGGAAAATATGACTTATTAGCCGAGGAGAAAATAAATAGAACATTAACGGAATTTTATAGCCGTTTTGGAACGCATTATATACTTTCCATCATACAATGAAGCTAAAAATACAACATTTATTACTTACATAATCTACTCATATTCTTGCTTTTTTTTAAACTACTTTTAGAAGTGATATGTTCTTTTTTTATCTATTGCTGCATGAACATTTTTCATATTTTATGATGGGCTTATATTTTTCCTTATTGGATGGTGTTCAATACGATCACAAGAAATCGTGATTTTAATAAAATAATCACGTTTGTCTAGAAAGAATTAGATTTTATTTATCACGCGAAATTATGCCGCCGTAAATATCTTTCGGCACAATTTGAAAAAATACATTCCATCATTCAATTGTCTATATACAGGATGTCCATAATTAAACTTCCTTACTTTAAAGTTGGCTACAGTCGAAACTATTGTTCAGAATGTTACGAAATTTTGTGTATGACATGGGATGGGAGAGAATAAAGAAATTAGTTCAAAATTTCACCACCAGAAGGCCTTTTTTGATGAATTACACATTTAGCCAACATTTACTATAGTTAAACAAATTTATTACAACAAGACATGTTCAATATGACAGCCATCAGTTTCAGCTACCATTTGAGATCGTAATATAGAATGTTCTACAGTTGACCACATTGTGTCCGGGGAAATGCTGAGAACATGTCGTGAAATGTTGTCTTTCAGATCAGGTATAGTTCTTGGTTTCAATAACTATACCTGAACCTGAATTTTCGTAAAGCAACTAGTGTTGAATTATCATTTTGGTAAAACAATTTTACCAAGAAAGCTCGATCTGGTAATCGTATCGATGACATTCTGATTAGCAATAGCAAGCACGCTGAAAACAAAATCTCCATGAAAGTTTCTAGGTTTTATAACAGCTTCCGCTCTACGTCGACAAAAATTAATTTGCTTATTTGTTTCTTCTTCGTTCCTTCAAATCTTTTGCCCGAAAATTAGTCATCGAACAAGTTTTCTATCGACTTTGGAATCACTTTAAAGACTGTAAAATTTAATGAGTATGAGTTATTGTGTTAGGGTGACCTATGGATAAAAAGATTGTGAAATCTTAAATAAAGAACCAGTCGTAAATGTGTAATTCATCAAAAACGCCCTCTGGTGGTGAAATTTTGACTTTTTTTATTCGCTCAAACAAATTCCCATCCTTTCAATATGCCATACACAAAATTTCGTAACTTTCTGAACAATAGTTTCGACTGTAGACATTTTTAAAGTAGGGAAGTTTAATTATGGACAACCTGTATATAAAACAGTTCTGTGACTGACAGACTGACAGAAAACGCACAGACCAAACCGCTGGACCTAAAGGGTTGAAATTTTGCATGACGATTCTTATTAAAGTGTAGGGGTGCACTAAGAAAGATTTTTGAGAAATTCTTCTTGGATTTTTAAAATTAAATTTTTAAGCTGTTTTTGTAAAATACTTTAAAGTTTACATTTAAAGTAATAATCTGAAGATTATAAAATTTATATCACGAGAAAGATCATAAAAATTCCTTTAAAATGAAATATTTTTTGAATCTTAACCTGCAATTTCTGATTTTTGGCGAATTTTTAAAAATTTATTTTTAGAATTTAATTTATTAAATCCTGATCACGTGGTTTCTTTTCCTTCTGTGATACTTTAAATTAATTTTGTATCATGTGCACAACAGCGAAATAAATTGACAAAAAAAATTGAAATACGGTAAAAGATAAAATTTAACCACTAGACTAATTGAGATGGAAGTTTTTTAAGAATTTAATTCAAATTAGTATGTTTAATGGATATTAAACATATAAATAAATTGCATACATTGACCGTTGTATTCATTATAAATATATTTTTTGGGGGCATTAATTGCATACATTGACCGTTGTATTTAATTTGAATGTATTCCGTAGCAAAGCACGGGTATTCAGAGCTAGTAGATTTATATAGCTCTATTGCAAATAAAGTGAATTATGTAAACTTGAAGGACTCGAGGCAGCCTAATGGTAGCGCATCGGCTTTCGATGCTGAGGGTGCTCAGATCGAATCCAGGCAAGTGCCACTTAATACCTTCATGTCTAGGTCGGATTAAGGCACGTTAAATCCAGAGACCGGAAAGTCCCTCTATGAGGCCAGAGAGTGTGGAGAGGGTACGATCCCCCAGATGCCGCCTCTGGGGTTGCTCGGTCAAAATTGAGGTGGCACCTGGAGAAATCGGACTCCGACCCTTGTGGTGCAATTATAAACAGGACCCGCACTCCTTACCCCGCAAGCGTATGTGAACTTGGTCTGAAATACTCCCACCAAGTAGGGATGCGACATCGACAACAAAACATCGATGTTTTGAAACATCGATATTCAATATTAAAACATCGATACCAATATTAAAACATCGATTTGGGGCGATGCTAATAAAACATCGCCCCAAAACCATCGATGTTTTTGAACATCGATGTTTCCGTCCAAATACCTGTTGTGAGACACATTTGAGACATTTCTCAATCGCTCTTTTAACATAAATGACACTGTTTCGTACTTCTGATCTATCATTGATTCTGTTGTTCTTCGTGATGGAACAGTTTATAAATGCACATTTACTTTTAACAAGTGTTTAAAACCATCGTCTTCAATGATTGAAATCTGCTGAGATTCTCACCAAATTATGTAAAGAACAGCTTGAGAAATTTTGCTGTGCATATCTCCACCATCTTTAAAAGAAATCACATTTGTGAAACTATTTTTTAAAGTTTTTTGATGGAACCTAGGAATATTGGAATACGAACTTACGGTTTCTTCTCTATGTTCCGTTTCAGTCACCGAAATGCTTGGAATGCCTAGGGCAACAGCATCTGGATTGTGTGGTTTACTTTTTGCCTTGGGCTTCATTAATGACTCCAAATACTCCTCGTAAATATCACCACATTTTGCCTTCAAATGTCCAGATAAATTCGAGGTATTGCTAGAAGCTTGAGGGACTGTGGCAAACATTGCATTTCGCCAATTTGTCAGAGGTTTTGGAAAAATATTTCCAAACGTTACTTTTGGAAGGCATCTTACTAATAATATTAACGTTAACTCATGTATATAAAACCAGAACAAAACAAAAACTTAAACAGCCGCTCTCGTGTTTATACTATACTGGTGTAAGAAATTAAGAGAATTTGCAGACTTGGTCAATTATCCTTAGAACTACTGTACCGATTTTTAGGAAATTTAATATGTACATACATTGATACAATACAAAACAACTAACCATTCAATAATTGTAATACACACGCATGATCGTGCGTAAAACTCGTTGGAGTCGGAAGGTATGAAACAGCGGTTGCAGAATAAACAAAAAAATGTGTTAATAGATGGGTTAATAGGGGGTATGGTCTCCTCTTACAGATATACAGGTCTCGCACCGTGATTTCATACTTGAAATAATGCAGATTATCATTTTCTGTGGCAATTGGTCCCACCCGTTCAGCAACGCTGTTTTCATTCCCTGGATGGTTCTCGGAGGGGGGTTGCGAGTTGCAATTGCCCTCCCCAGAGCATCCCAGACAAGCTCTATAGAGTTAAGGTCTGGAGATCTGGCTGGCCAATCCATCCGGCGAATATCCTCACTCTCTAGAAATTTGTCGACCAGAAGAGCTCTATGTGGCCTCGCGTTATCGTCCATTAAAATGAACTCAGGGCCAACTGCACCCCTGAAAAGGCGAACATAAGGCTCCAAGAACTCATCCCTATACCTCACACCAGTGTCACAGTAGTCACAGTGTCTCTTTAAAAGACATGGAGATGTGTGCGTCCATCCAACATGATGCCTGCCCAGACCATTAAACCTCCTCCTCCATAATGGTCTATTTCGCGGACATTGGAGGGTAGGTAGCGGGTCCCTGGTTCCCTCCATATGAACGTACGGCGAGAATCGGTGTTTAGGCTGAACCGGGACTCATCAGTGAAGAGAACGGTCGCCCATTGATAAATACTCCAATCTCTATGCTCTCTGCACCATGATAAACGGATTCTCCTGTTCGTAGAAGTAAGCGGGACACAAACAGCAGGTCTTCTTGCAAACAACCCTCTCTCATGAAGTCTTTTGGAAACAGTCAGCCTTGATACACGGGTTCCTGTGGTTGCATACAAGTCACGAGACAGCTGAGTAGCTGTAGCCCTCCTGTTACTCCTCGCTATAATCGACAAATGGCGATCTTCTCTGGCCGTCGTGGCTCTTGGACGACTTTGCCCTGGATTTTTCTCGATAGATCTGGTATCCTGGAAATGTGTCCATAAGTTACACACGACACTGGGCGTTAAATTGAACTCTCGATTGGACAAATTTGGACTTGAGATTGGCCTCCTTCTAGCCTCCCCACAATTCGCCACCGCATTCCATCATCTAAACGTTGGTGGTTACTCATTTTTACTGTTACAATTTGAAATTAACCGATTGCTGCAAAATAACACCATCTATTAACCCATTTTTTTGTTTATTCTGCAACCACTGTTTCATACCTTCCAACTCTAACGAGTGTTACGCACGATCATGCGTGTGTATTACAATTATTGAATGTTTATTTGTTTTGTTTTGTATCAATGCATGTACACATCAAATTTCATTAAAATCGATACAGTAATTCTAGAGATAATCGACCAAGTCTGCAAATTCTCTTTCAACAGTGTATTTATAAAATAAAACCCCATGGAAAGTTCTGGAGTGTCGAGAATATTCCAAGCGCTCTAATTGGTTCATTGGTTGTTGATTACCACTTGTCTCGTTGCTAGGGGATCGTTCCCACTTTTGTACTCGTCCTTTTCAGAATTGATACTTATATTTATCGAGTTTGAAAACTATGCTATGTGGTTAATTTTTTTATTATGATACTTTTTCATTTAAATAAAAACATGGAATCAACGTAAAGCATCCAGCACAAAATATCGATGTTAGAAAAACATCGGCTTCTATAAATCGATGTTTATAACATCGAAGCTTTTATCAAAACATCGATGTTTTGAAAACATCGACATCAATGTCTCATTCCTACCGCCAGGAGGCGTTAGAAACAACATGTTAACTTGAACTTGGTCTATAGAACCTTAACATATCAAAAATAAGGTTTTATGACATAATTAAATTTTTTTATTAGACTTAATGTATTACTTGAAGATATAGAGATCGAAACACGTACTAATGGGTAAGAATAAAGAGTTTGAATATTTTATGTTCTTCTAGAATTTAATGACATATCGCACCCCAGCAAGAAAAGTGACACAACTCAAAAAATGCAGCATTTGAGAAAAATCAACTTAAAGAATACTATACAGCTTGAACTAGCTTTACAATAAAACGGATTCTACTGCCCTCAAGTGGACAAATTGCGAGATAGAGATGTGTCCGATGGGGACTTATTTTTCAATGACATAATCTCAAAATTGCCATTTTTTGACTTGTGTGACTTTTCTTGCCGTGTTGCGATATGTGATTTAGATTTTATAGAATTTAATTTATAATTTAGTTATTATTTTAAACGTAATAGAAGTCCTTTACTGCAAAATAGATAATTATCGTAAAGCATCCTTTGTTATAAATGTATTTTTTATAGATAAGATGAAACACATTCCATGGGTAATATTTCATTTCCCTCTTCAGTATTTGTACAGTATGTGCTTTACAAATGGCCTTTTTTAAATATTGTAAAGTTCTATCGTTGAATACAACTATCCTCTTTAAAGAACTGCCATTTGTCAAATTTAGCATGTACGTTATAAAATGCGCTAAAGTTTGGCATGTTGGGAATAATTCTAATTTCATATTTTCGGCAAGAGGATTAGAAGCTATTAAATTCTCTATTAAAAGCGTATATTACTTCCGTTTTAACCACTTAGATATGGATTTCTTCGTTTCCAAACTACACGCTTTTAATAATTTAGAAAATCTCTAGAGAGGTTTTAATATTTGTTTTTTAGCAAATTATTTCAAATAAGTAGGTGCATCTTCTGCCCTATTTTACAAGTCAGGTGGGAATATTGCAGAAATGCGACTTTTTTTATCTTTTGTGTTAATCTTATATGATTTCCACGTTAAAACTTCGATTTTTCTCGTATGTAACAAAGTATTTTTACTTACAACTCATTTAAAGTTTTTTACATTTTACGATGATTTAGTCGTTTCGCTTTTATAAGTTCTACGGTAATGTAAACATTAAAAATTTTGTATCAGTAGCAATTCTTGAATGTTTTATAATTTATATGACATGTTTTACGCCTTAGTGAACACGTATAACATCTTCTATAGTATATATTCAGCAAGTTAATACGAAATACGTTAAAAATTGATTTATAACTTATGTGGTTTTGAAGCTTGATGTGATTATCAGATTGCTTTTCATTTATTTACTCTTCCCTTTATTCTTTATCTTCCAATTTATAAAAAAAAATTAAAATCAAACAGCTCACCGAGAATTATTATTTGGTTTTTATCGAATAAAAATTTTAGCTTACGCTTAGCTTTTTCCTTTTTATGAACTATCATTTTTTTACATTTCGTAAATCAGTTATTGAAACACGTACTTTTGGGCCTTGGGGTTTTATGCCCATTTTATATAAAAAGGTCTAAAACTTTTGCTAAGTTATAGTTGAAACGGATTAAAGTTTGAACTATCATGAGTAACAGTTCTCTGTGGCCAAAAATGTAGGAGAAATTTCTTTATCAACTTTGGAGGTTTAATAAACAAAACTTTGATTTCATCATGCATTAAAAAATTTAAATTGAATCTTCTGAGACGATTTCAGGTTGATAAACTCAACTACTACTGAACTTTATGCTGAATCTCTGAAAAAAAATTGTATAGCTGATACAGACTTTAATATTGATAATATAATTATTTGTATAAATAAATCAGCTACACAAGGCTTATGGCTAATGTTATAGACATCGCATTTCAACATTCCAATGCACACATTTCTGTTAGATTTCTTTCCTTAAATGTTGGCAATTTATCTAACTTTACAATAAAGACACTTAAAATTGTAGCACTGAGGTTTTCCTTTTAGGTTTAAACGTGTCAATAGCTAGACGAACACCACATGTTTAGAGAAAATCACCAAGACACCATAGCATTTTATGCAAATTAACTGATATTTATATTCTCTAATACCAATGAATTACTAAAAACATTCAACGCAAAATAAAGTATAAATTTTATTTTCCCCTATTTTATTGATTTTCACAAAAATTCTCTTAATTTATAATCATTTGAATCTAATTCCTCTTTCCGAATCAATTTAAATAATGATGAACATTGATTCCTCGCTGCGTCTTAATGAACTTCAATTCCTTTGATTTAAAATTAACAGCTGTATATGCCCTGTTTATGGACTTTAGAATAATCTTGAAGATACACCTGTCTGACATTTTCATTAACTTATCAGTTATCTTAAACTTTCTTCATAATTAATTATAGATATCTGATGATAGGATATTAGTTCAAAAGATATTTTAAAAAGGAAACTCCTAGGTTTTCACTTCCTTGAGCCAATGATTTTTTTGGGACGAGAATTGAATTGTACACGGGATACCTAAAAATAAGAAAAAGTTGAAGTAATTGCAGCGAAACAAACTTTAAGGGATGGAGACGTGGTAGAAGATGGAACCAAGAGTAGAAAGGAACCCCCCTACATACATTTGGGGGGGGGGGAGTACCGACAGAGAACACAAATGAAACTGATTGGGTAGAAAGTAAAACCTTGAGCTCGGGGAAAGCAAGATGGATATAGTGAATGAAAAAAAAATGGGAAGGAAATATATATATATAATACACTGATAAATAAAGAACAAAAAAGGAAATATTAAAAACATAACATTTTGGGATGCCAAAAATACTAGAAATAAAAAATATTTATTCAACAAATAATTTTTGAACAAATAATTTTTGAATAAATAATTTATTTTCAAATTATTCATTCAAAATGGAACAAATTTTCAAACGAAAAATAAATTATGCAATAAAAAGGTGACAAGTTCAAGATTGTTGAACTTCTGGAGTTTTAGAGGTTAATATCAGAAATTCCAAATCAAAATTTTAAAAAAAAGTTCTCCATTATCCAAATATTATTTTTCTCCCCCCCCCCCAAAAAACAAAAAACAAACCTGGAACGTTTTAAGAGCTTTTAATGTTATCTATTAAAAATTACGGGAAATTATACATAATTGAAAATTGTACGTATTAAACTTTTCCTTACGGGGTGGGATAGCATGCATCCCAAGAATACGGGCCAAAGAATGAATATATATATATATATATATACATATACATATATATATATATATATATATATATATATATATATATATATATATATATATATATATATAAATACATACACACACACACACATATATATATATATATATATATATATATAACCCCCGTAATGGCCTTTCTTACAAAGGAGGTATGAAATTTCCCGTTCTAAAGAGGGAATCGAAAAAAATGGACCCCGTAAGCTGAATTTAACAAATTATATGTAATTTTAACTCAGATTTGTAAATTTACTATTTCAAGGCTCTAATATCATGCTTGAACTTTTAAATTCCTCCCCTACTCTGTCAAACTAATTTTAACTTTTTTTTTTCGAGAGTGTGTATGCTCGGTTTCCGGACAGAATGAAAAACTGATTTAAGTTATCTCTATTTATATATCTCTTTACTAGATCCAAACTTTGTTGCATGTGAGATTTCAGATAAAACACGCTGTTCGAAAATAGTTTCTGTTTATATCTCTAAGGATCGGCGACGCAATTTCATTTATTCTTCTATTTAAAACTTAAGGGCATAAGTTATTTATTTTTGCCTGATTCCATTCAAAATTTCTGTAGCAGCAGCCATAAATTTTGGGCTTTGAAGAACATGCCATGATTAGACGAGTCTCACGAGGAACACTATTGTTTCCAACGCCGCTCAAATGTATCGTTACCTTAAAACTATTTATGATTATCTTTCTCGGAGGATTTTTTTTTCTCCTCGAGTATTTTTCAGTTTCAATGTAATCTAGGGATTCTCGACCTTAAAATCATTGATACAGAAATTGTGAAAACTTTCTACGTATTTTCTGATTTTTTTTTGAAAAACTACGTGACGTGTATTCCTAGAATTTGATTAGTTAAAATTAGACAGAATGATAGGGATATGTATCAAAATTGCGCATATTAACAAATTATACGCAATTTTAACTCAGATTTGTAAACTTACTTTTTCAAGGCTTTAATTTCATGCTTGAATTTCTCCTTTTTTTCTCCTTTAGTATTTTTTCAGTTTCAATTTAATCTAGGGATTCTCTACCTTAAAATATTTGACACAGAAATTGTGAAAACTTTCTACGCATTTTCTGACTTTTTTAAAACCTGCGTAATGTGTATTCCTAGAATTTGATTATTTAAAATTAGACAGAATGATAGGGATATGTACACAGGCGTAAGAAATTAAGAGAACTTGCAGACTTGGTCGATTATCTCTAGAACTACTGTACCGATTTTAATGAAATTTGATATGTACATACATTGATACAATACACAACAAATAACCATTCAATAATTGTAATACACACGCATAATCGTGCGTAACACTCGTTGGAGTCGGAAGGTATGAAACAGCGGTTACAGAATAAACAAAAAAATGGGTTAATAGATGGTGTTATTTTGCAGCAATCGGTTAATTTCAAATTGTAACAGTAAAAATGAGTAACCACCAACGTTTAGATGATGGAATGAGGTGGCGAATTGTGGGTAGGCTAGAAGGAGGCCAATCTCAAGTCCAAATTTGTAGAGAGTTCAATTTAACGCCCAGCGTCGTGTGTAACTTATGGAAAGAGTTCCAGGATACCGGATCCATCGAGAGAAAGGCTCGGCAAGGTCGTCCAAGACACACGACGGCCAGAGAAGATCGCCATTTGTTGTTTATAGCGAGGCGTAACAGGAGTGCTACAGCTTCTCAGCTCTCTCGTGACTTGTATGCAGCCACAGGAACCCTTGTATCAAGGGTGACTGTTTCCAAAAGACTTCATGAGAGAGGGTTGTTTGCAAGAAGACCTGCTGTTTGTGTCCCGCTTACTTCTACGAACAGGAGAATCCGTTTATCATGGTGCAGAGAGCATAGAGATTGGAGTATTTATCAATGGGCGACCGTTCTCTTCACTGATGAGTCCCGGTTCAGCCTAAACACCGATTCTCGCCGTACGTTCATATGGAGAGAACCAGGGACCCGCTACCTACCTTCCAATATCCGCGAAATCGACCATTATGGCGGAGGAGGTTTAATGGTCTGGGCAGGCATCATGTTGGATGGCCGCACACCTCTCCACGTCTTTGAAAGAGGCACTGTGACTGGTGTGAGGTATAGGGATGAGGTCTTGGAGCCCTATGTTCGACTTTTCAGGGGTGCAGTTGGCCCTGGATTCATTTTAATGGACGATAACGTGAGGCCACATAGAGCTCTTCTGGTCGACAAATTTCTAGAGAGTGAGGATATTCGCCTGATAGATTGGCCATCTAGATCTCCAGACCTTAACCCTATAGAGCATGTCTGGGATGCTCTGGGGAGGGCAACTGAAACTCTCAACCCCCCCCCCCCCTCCGAGAACCATCCAGGGAATGAAAACAGTGTTGCTGAACGAGTGGGACCAATTGCCACAGGAAATGATAAACTGCGTTATTTCAAGTATGAAATAACTCTGCGAGACATGTATATCTGTAAGAGGGGACCATACCCCCTATTAACCCATCTATTTACCTATTTTTTTGCTTATTCTGCAACCTCTGTTTCATACCTTCCGACTCAACGAGTGTTACGCATGATCATGCGTGTGTATTACAATTATTGAATAGTTATTTGTTTTGTATTGTATCAATGTATGTACATATCAAATTTCATTAAAATCGGTTCAGTAGTTCTAGAGATAATCGACCAAGTCTGCAAATTTTCTTAATTTCTTACACCAGTGTATAAAAATTGTACATATTAACAAATTACACGTAATTTTAACTCAGATTTGTAAACTTACTTTTTTAAGGCTCCAATTTCAAGCTTGAATTTCTCTTTTTTTCTCCTTTAGTTTTTTCAGTTTCAATGTAATCTAGGGATTCTCGACCTTAATATCTTTGATACAGAAATTGTGAAAACTGTCTACGTATTTTCTGACTTTTTTAAAACCTGTCTGACGTGTATTCCTAGAATTTGATTATTTAAAATTAGACAGAATGATAGGGATATGTATAAAAATTGCACATATTAACAAATTATACGTAATTTTAACTCAGATTTTTAAATTCACTTTTTCAAGGCTCTAATTTCATCCTTGAATTTCTCCTTTTTTCTCCGTTTTTTTTCCTTTAGTATTTTTCTGTTTCAATGTAATCTAGGGATTGTCGACCTTAAAATCATTGATACAGAAGTTGTGAAAACTGCCTACGTATTTTCTGACTTTTAGAAAAAACTACGTGACGCGTATTCCTAGAATTTGAGGATTTAAAATTAAACAGATTGATAGAGATATATATGTATCGGGATCTGAAAATTTGAGAGTGAAGTGAAGTTTTAGAAGAATAGGCTTAAATGGAGCTTCATGCAATATTTTTTAACGTTTTTATTATATGTTTTTGAACTTATAAAAAATTTGCAAACTTAAGCGGACACATACCTTTTAAAGGCCTCGAGACTCGACATACATATCCGTATTTTTAATCATCAGTAGTTACTGAAATAATTTATTCAGAAATATGAAAATTTTACTGTGATTTAAACACTCTTTCTTATTACCATGTTTTTATTAACTCGCTTTCTTGTTTGTTTGTGTGTGTGTTTGTCCCTTACAAATCATGCAATCGATTTTTAACTAACTTCCCGACTAGCTAGACATTTGAAACGTTAAAAATAGCTCAGAACACGATGAAAAAACATTTTTCTAATACTTTTAGCCATCTTTAAGCAGATTTGAATCCGTTTTCAGTTAATTTTGTTTTGTAGACTGATGCAGTCATCTATCGGCCGGGACGGGAAGGAAAAGTTAAACGCAAGTAAACTTCCAATTAACTTCATTTTCTTTCAAGTTGATGGGATAATTCATAAAAAAAAATTTAAAACAGTATTTATTAATACATAGAATTGTCAAGTTTATATGATTCAACAGAAAATTTAAAAACATGGTATATAAAAAGTTCTTTTTATCTTGTAATTATTTAATTATTTAATTATCGTGTAGTTATTTATAAATATAGCTCTCAATTTTTTTTACGTTGGAGGTAAATATTTAATTTTTTAAAATTTCAACCATTGTTTTTGTCATTGTTATGTCACTGCACGCAGATTTGCGTCCGTATATTAATGAATATATATATTTTTTTAGTTTTAAAATTAAGTTATAAAATATATCTTTAAAATGACTAACTTTGAAATTAATATTCTTAGTTTTCATAGAAAAAAAGTGTTTTTAAAAAAATTTTAAATTTCGAAAAAAAATTGATAAATTTTACTGTAATTAAAATTTTTATGTCAGAAATGACATAGTATTAGTTCACTTTAATGATTCATGTTTATATTGCCAGTGTATAAAATTTCATGATATTTTAGCCAACTGTTTGGTGATATGATGTGCACAATGACATAAAAATGCAAAAAAACAATGGTTAAAATTTTAAACAATTAAAAAAGTTATCTTCAACGTAGATAAAATCGAGATCCATATTTATAAAGAAAAAAGAGTGTTTAACTCACAGTAAAATTTTCATATTTCTGAATAAATTATTTTAGTAACGACTGATGATTGAAAATATGGATATGTTTATCGAGTCTCTAGGCCTTTAAAAGGCATGTGACCCCCTTAGGTATGCGACTACATTGAAAAGTTTAATTTGAGTCAAAAAAACAAAATTGTTTTTATTATTTAATTGGATTGCTTAGTGATTTTGCCTTATAAAAAGGTTTATTTTGTTCTGTACGTTGATTAAAAGCCGATATATTAAAGATTTTATAATGACTAAAAAACTGGAAGTGGGGATTTAAAACACCGGAAGTTGACTTTATTAAAGGGCCAGAAACCTGTTAACATTAGTACAAACAGAATTTCCATAACATTAAGTTAACATTGAGTTAACATTAGTACAAACAGAATGTTTTTTAGGGGATCTACTAAAAGAATTTCGTTTGAATGAATATTTTCGAATTTATTACCTATTATTTCAATAATAACGTTGTAAATTTGGCAAAAGTTTCATAATAAATATTCGATTATTTGTAAAATATTCATTTCTTGATATAACTTTAAATTTTTAGTACATTCTCTAGACAAACGCATGTAGTTTATTTTGGCATAACTTTTATTCAGATAAGACTAACTGTTTTTAATGTAGCGTTTATGAAGTTTTTTTAAAAATTTTACATATATTTAACGATTTTGAAAAAAAAAGATAGAATATTATTTTAAATATTGACACTCTCTCATTAATCTTTATTGGAATTAAATCAAAAAATGTAATGTAAAGTGTGCCTACACCATGTGTTTGTAAAAAAGTGCTCCGTGTCCGGACACCTTAAATCTCTAGCCCTTATCTAAGTCAGATATCCTAGATTTTTACACTCCAAGGAAACTATAAATAAGTATCTCCTACTTATCAGTAAAACACCAGAAAATGATTGATTCTTGCTTAAAAAAATCATCATATGGTTCTTTTGTGTTTATACGCTTCTGTATAAAGTTTGATAAATTTTGCTGACAGAAAGTTACTCAAAATTAAAATGCTGTTTCTAATAACAAAATATTTCGTCATTTAATGCAGTATGAGTGCAAAATATTTATAGTGTTCTCCGAGTTGAATTTCTTCAAGTTGAGTCTACGAGCTTAAGGGAACAAGGGACCTTTAACCTTTCTTTTTAAATTTTCAATATTTTACTCAATATACCCCATGAATATAATTAATATTCTTTTTTACAGCATCGAATTCATTTAGAATTCACAAATAAGTATTTTGTTGAAGGATAAGACTTGTTTTTCAAAAAATCCTTCAAAAATGTTAGAATTTTTCAAAATTCTCCATGTGCATTCATTTTTCAGTGATTTCATTCAAATTTCTCAGAATCGTTAATGGTAGTTTTTTCTTAAAACTGTGCATAGTGCTTTGAAACATAAAATATTTTTCAAATTTATAGATCACGAAATAAAGTAAAAACATGCAAAAGAGTAAAAAAACAATAACAGTCAAAATAAAAAAAAAGGTTATTTAAGACTTTAGATTCATACAAGAAAAAAAAATCAATGTACATTTATGTTTATAAACATATGGTAAACTTATATTTAAAAAAATTGAGGTTTTTAAATGATATAGTATGCGCATGTAGCATTTTGAATATTGCTAGAACTTTAGAAAAAGTTTTTGAAATTTTTTTTTTAAAACAGGCGTTATTCTGCTAAAAAAATCCTTATTTTGAATTCCTAGGGTCTTCAATATAGTAAAAAAGAATACTGATTATTCCCATTCTGTATAAAGGCTTGAAAATTGAGGGTGAAAAAATTTGAGTTCGAAGGTCCCTTGTCCCTTTAAAAGAACTTAATAACAAGGAATTACATTTTGAAATAATAGATTCAAACACACAAATTCTATAGAATATAAACCTCATAGAATATATATATTCTTGAATAAAGTGCAATCGTGTTACATTCAATGAGTTTACGGTAGGTCACGTTCTTTTGATGGAAGACTTATAAATGTTATATGAAGGATATGAAAAAAATTATAATTTAGATTTAGATAAAAATTAGCCCAAATCATAGCGAATGTTTTTATATTTGAGTTTTGGTAGAATGATACAAGACTGAAAGAATGGAAAGCTCAGTTTTAATACAATTTTGATTTTTCGTGATGCACGTGAATCGAATATACGTATGCTCCGTTAACTTGCACTCGCATTAAGTAATCTTTTTATGAGCAGAGAGAGATGAACGTTATGGGTAATTGATTCTTTCACCAAATCCTAATGGCATCCGTTTACTGGATTTTTTTTATCAGATACCCTATAAACATTTCACTTAGACTGTCAGCAGTTTAAAAAAATTGGTCCATGTCATGAACTCTTTCATGGACTACAGTTTTTGGTATAGGACAATAATTTTGTATCTTAATGTAATATAATTACCATAATATTTAGATTACATAATTTGTATTATAAATACCATACTTTTGTAATATAAATACCATAGTAATGTAATATAAATACCATGCTTTTGTAATATAAATACCATAATATTTGTCATGACTTACCAAATTATATATATTTTTTTGTTTCTTAAGGCTGTTGTGTACTAACCCTATTGGATTTTCTCAACTCAATGTTGACCCATGGGAAAACATTTGTCTACTATTTACAGATCCATAAACACTGTTAATCAAATAAAAATAGTATTTTCAGATAGCCTGAACTTTTTTGCACATTTGCAATAGAATTCCTTTTATAAATTTCGTCCGGCAAAGGAATTTAGGAGCGTTTAAAACACAGTATACCAGATATTTTCCCCGAACAATTTAAATTTTAAAATAATATATGTATTTTTTTAAAACGAAAAATACCCCAAGGTGCAAAATTTCTTCCTCTATTATGGGGTGCAATGCTTTTAAAAAGTCTTTAAATCCAAGTTGGCAATCCGTTGGATTTTCTCACCTCAATGTTAACCTATGGGAAAACATTTTTTACTATTCACAGCTACATAAATACCGTTAATTAAATAAAAATAGTATTTTCAGATAGCCTGAACTTTTTTGCACCTTGCAAAAGGATTCCTTTTGTAAATTTCGTCCTAAAAAGGAATTTAAGAGCGATTAAAACACACTATACCAGATATTTTCCCCGAAATATTTAAATTTTAAAATATTATATGCATTTTTCTAAAACGAAAAGTATCCCAAGGTGTAAAATTTCTTTCTCTATTACGGGGTAGAATGCTTTTAAAAAATCTTTAAATCCAAGTCGGCAATTCTTGACACATTTTCTCCATAAGTTAACATTGAGGTGGGCGAATCCAATAGGGTTAGTACACAGCAGCCTTAATAACCGATAAATTCTATTTTGAATCTCTTCAAATGCGCTCACTAACTCTATACTATTTATGATTTTCTCCTCGTTTAATCTTAACACTGCTGAAATTCTGGCTTGAATCATACTCAAATATATCCTGCTCATAAACTTAAACGGAACTTCGTGCAATATATTTTTTTACTCTCTTTATTGCATGGCGTTTTCTTGAGCCAATGATTTTTTGGGACGAAGATTAGAGTGTACATGTGATTGCTAAAAATAAGAAAATGTTGAAATAATTGAAGTGAAATAAACTTATAGGAATGGAGACGTGATAGAAGATGGAACCAGGAGTAAAAAAGGAACATCAGGTCCACTCAATACAGTTGGAAGGGAAAGAATACCGAGAGGGAACACAAAGGAAACTGATTGGGTAGAAAGTAAAACCTTGAGCGCGGGGAAAAACAAGATGGACGCAGTGAATGAGATAAAATAGAAAGGAAATATATATAATAGACTGATTTAAAGGGAAAACTAAAAACATATAATTTGGGGAAGTACAAAATACCTACAAATAGAAAGTGTTTATAATCTGCAATTTTCATATCTGAAAAAATTAAGAATTAAAAAGGTGACATGTACAAGGTTGTTAAACCTCCGGATTCGGGGGTTACATGACATTGTCAGCAATTACAAAAAAACTCTGAATTAAATGTTCTCCATTATCCACATTTTAGTTTTCTCCCACAGGAAAGAAAATTGGAACATTTAGAGAGTATAAGTTTTTATTTAGAAAAATTTACCGAATATTATACATATTATCAAATTATACATAATTTTAACTAAGATTTGTTAATTTGCTATTTCAAGGCTCTAATATCATGATTTAACTTTTAAATAATCCCTTATTCTTCTGTCAGTATTATTTAAACTTTTTTTTTCAGAGAGTAGCTGCTCGGTTTCCTGACAGAAATAAAAAATTGATCTAAGTGTTTGATCTAGGAACCATATTGTGATTTTTTTATGCAAGAGTCATTCTTTCTCTGCTGCTTTACTGTTAAGTAGTGGATACTTCTTTAGTTTCCTCTGAGTGTAAAATTTTATTATACCTTTTAGGCCGTCTGAACACGGAGTAACTCAAAAGAAACTGATAACTAACTCCAATCACAAACCAGTCCGTGATGAGTCGTAACCTATGTAATTGAATGGAGCCACGCACACGGCGCAACTGGTTACGAACTCGTCGGACGGGTTAACTTTTAAATAATCCCTTATTCTTCTGTCAGTATTATTTAAACTTTTTTTTCAGAGAGTAGCTGCTCGGTTTCCTGACAGAAACAAAAATTGATCTAAGTGTTTGATCAAGGAACCATATTGTGATTTTTTTATGCAAGAGTCATTCTTTCTCTGCTGCTTTACTGTTAAGTAGTGGATACTTCTTTAGTTTCCTCTGAGTGTAAAATTTTATTATACCTTTTAGGCCGTCTGAACACGGAGTAACTCAAAAGAAACTGATAACTGACTCCAATCACAAACCAGTCCGTGATGAGTTGTAACCTATGTAATTGAATGGAACCACGCACACGGCGCAACTGGTTACAAACCCGTCCGACGAGTTCGTAACCAGTTGCGCCGTGTGCGTGGCTCCATTCAATTACATAGGTTACGACTCATCACGGAATGGTTTGTGATTGGAGTCAATTATCAGTTTCTTTTGAGTCGCTCCGTGTGCAGACGGCCTAAGAGGTAAAAAAATATGTAATCGTTTACTAAAACAACATAAAATCTTGGTGGTGTTTTCTAGATATTTTCTAGATTACCGTTTGTCGTGATAAGACACGACACGTTATCAGAAAATAGAGAGGGGAACACCGCAGGTGCGGAAAACGATATTTAGAGGGGTAGAGAATATGTAACTGAAGGAAAGCAGACAAAGAAGTGCCTTGACCAGCTGGGTTTAATGAGCTGCGTAGGCGAAACGGAAGATGAGAGGTGAGAAGTTGGGAGGGGAAAGTTGAGAGTTGAATACAAGAAAATGGGACCAGCTGGATTTAATGATCTGTGCAGACAGAAGCTTGGAAACGAGGAGTCTGAAATTTGAAGATTGATAGGGGAGAGTCAAGCAGTTTTACGATGTTGATTTCGTTTGGGAGGTCGGCAGGAGGTCGGAGAATAGCGTGAGAATTTGGGAGTGTGAGAAACCCCAGAAGGGTACATGGGCGGACGCCCCCTTCAATTTTGAGTGGGAATAATATTAGTATAAAAAATACGGTCGGCCAATAAATTGGGCCTAGATCGACTTATTGGTCAGGAGATGGCCACCAATGAAAGCACGAGGAGAAATGTTTGGAGTTTTGCTCGGAGTGAAAAAGATAGAGAGGAGCAGATTAGTTTAAGAACTCACAGGAGACGCAGATAGCAGTAAAATCGTGTAGTGAGTACGCCCGTCGAAGCATAAGTCCCCGAAGTCGACGGAGGATGAGAGAAGTAGATGAAGTACTACTGAACTTATACTGGAGAAATAGGTGCAAGTCCCCTGTACCAGAATAACCGACCGATGACCTATGCCGCAATCGTAGCTTGACCCTGCCGCTACTCGGGACAAGAAAAGTCCGATGACCCTGCCGCTACTCAGGACAATCGCCCAACCGAAACGAGTTTGTGTTGACGGAACACGTTCCCTGACTTATACCGCAATCGTGACCCTGCCGCTACTCGGGACAAGAAAAGTCCGATGACCCTGCCGCTACTCGGGACAATCGCCCAACCGAAACGAGTTTGTGTTGACGGAACACGTTCCCTGACCTATGCCGCAATCGTAGCATGACCCTGCCGCTACTCGGGACAAGAGAAGTCCGATGACCCTGCCTCTTCTCGGGACCAGAGACTTCCGATGAATTTCCCCCAGCCAATCCAGGCGAAACGTAACCCGGACGGAGGATCCATTGTTGCAAGGAGAGGCCTGCTATTGTGACGGCGAAACTTCAAAACAAGGCAGGAGAGTTTTGGTTTTGCTGTTCTGCCAATGCCCAGTACGTATTAATGAACGAAGGTACTTCGAAGATAGATCCGACGATCCGAATCTCCATTTCTACAATTTCTTGTTCATAAACATCATTTGAGTATTCGATTTCATATGCTGTGGGAGAAGCAGCAAACAACCTCCTCCTGCTTTTCGTATTATTGCAAAGCATTCTTTAAAAACACTGAATAAGCCTTAATCAATGAAAAAGGGTTCTATCACAAGCTTGTATTCATGAGAAAGTATAAAGCAGGATTTGAGATATGTTTGGAATTTGTTTTCGGATTTTTTATTTAGCTTGCTTTAATAGAAGAGTTTCGTTAAGTTCAAATAAAAGTAGAAGATATTTTTGAAAAACTGCATGGTAATATATTTCGACAAACCTTCTTTAGAGTAATGGTTTTGTCTCATAATGAAAAAAAAACCCCTTAATTTTATCTGATAATGTATGTGCATTCGCATGCTTATGAGAAGCATTTTTAAAACTAAGAAATGCACGTTTTAAAATATTAAAGAGATGTCCCGAAAAAATTTTATACCTGCTTTATAAACCAGGAAATGAAGGCATTAGTAAACGTTCTATTCTCTATAATTGCAATATTTCGGAAAGAAAATAATTACAAGAAAGACTCAGAAAAATTTGATACTCGTATACTTTGATTCGTATACTTTTTCACGTTAACTGATTTGTATTAATACATTTTTTTGAAAATATAACATTGTTTTTTAAAAATTTTGAACTAATACTCTTCTATGGAACCACATTTTTCAAATATGCATTGTTTTATAAAAAGTAAACGAAGTATTATTGAAACATGCTTAAAAAATAAATTGCTAATTCTGAGTAATCATGGTTCAATAGCAATTATTTTTTCTTTTCGAGATGTATTTGAAATGGACCGATTTTAAGCTTTGAAATGAATTTATGGGCTAATAAAGGATATTTGTTAGCGTTTTTTCTCTGGATTGAGTTAACGGTATTTAATAGTGGATTTTTGTTTTACTGTTTTGAATTTATTTGGTGCCTAGTTCACTATTTATTTTTTTTGTTTGACAAGAGGGAACGGGATATGTGCTTTAAAGAAGTCTGTGATATTTTAGATAGAACATAGGAAAATCAATTTTATCATGAGTATATCATTTATAAGGATAAATTGAGGATTACCAAATGATAATAAATTAATATACACAAAATTTCAAAATTCATAACTGTAAAAATAATTCTGTTTTAATTTATACATTTTAATTTTGTTATATGGGCTTACTTTCATCGATGAATGACTTTTGTATTTAGATTGTATGTTTGACCGACTTGTTATCTTAGAGGCAAAAGACGTTAATCAGAATCTAAGTTCAATAGTCTTTGGTACCATTTGTAATCTTTATAACTTGTTATGGCAGAGAAATAAAAAAATATGAATTTTTTATTTCTAATGAAGGTAGGTTGAATCATAGATACAAACAGATGTTTATCCTGTGTTAATAAATCCTGTGTTATATATGTAATTGATTTTAAAACATACTAAATTACGTAGAAGTAAAAAAAAAATTATAGTAAAAAGATTCCTATATAAGTCAACAGATGGCGAAACTGATGCTTTCGTCAAACCGGCAAGAGAGTGCCCAGATCGCTAGTCTTTCAAAATATGCTACCGGGATACATTCCTAGATGTGTTGGGTAAACGAAACACATTCGTTTCTTAAAATATGTTATTAAAAATGCAAATTGTCAACCAGTTTCGAATTAAGTGTGATAGTTCTTCATCAGGAAGGGAAACATTAGAGGACTGTTTGAATAGAGATTTCACAATTGCCATAGAGACAGTCCTATTTTATAGCCTATATTCTGGTTTGCGATACAAAAAAAAAATGTTTTGTGTCGCATATTATAAGCTGGAGTTGCATTATTCTTTTTTTATTGAAATTATTGTGTCACTGGTATTTGGATTTGTTGGATTTATACGTTGAACTTTGCTTGATTTTAGTTTTTGTTTAAGAAGAGAAGGGTTTCCTTAGACAAGAGTTTATCTGACCATACGAAAGTTTATAATTGGTTCAAACCTTGTTGCCAGTTTTGATTTTTATAGTGGATTTTAAGTAGTTGAGTATTTTTGTTTATCGTCCTTCACAAGTTTCACCTAAATAATAGACTGATGCATGTTTTCAATGTTTTCAAAATAAATTAGATGCTTTTAAATTAAATTTCGAAGCAATATTATTTATTTTTCTAATCATAAAACTTCTGAAATAGTGATACACTGCTTGTAGAAAGGAATTTTAAGAAGTTGTGTATTTTTGTTTATCGTGGATTTTAAGAAGTGTATTTTTGTTTACTGTCCTTCACAAGTTTCATCTAAATAATAGACTGATACATATTTTTAAAATAAATTTGATGCTTATATATTATATTTAGAAGCATTATTAACTATTTTTCTAATCGTAAAACTTCTGAAATAGTAATTCACTGCTTGCAGAAAGCGGATTTTAAGAAGTTGTGTATTTTTGTTTATCATCCTTCACAAGTTTCAGCTAAATAATAGACTGATGCATGTTTTCAAAATATATTAGATGCTTATATATTATATTTAGAAGCAATATTAACTATTTTTATAATCATAAAACTTTTGAAATAGTGATTCACTGCTTGCAAAAAGCGTTAGGTGAAAGAAATGTTATAGTATATGTTAATAAGGGCATCTATGGAAAATGAGATATTATATATCTAATATTCTTCATAGTATGTTGTGCCTTTATTCATCTCCAGATTACGAAGAGAAAATAAAACAAATTAATGAGAGTGGATCGATGCACCGTCAGCGAAGTGAATCGTTAAATCCTATCTGATCCTGTCGTTTCTTATCCTAACGTCCTTAGGTCATACAAGCTTAATTATATTCTCGGATAAGTCAACCCTCGATTCTGCAGCCTTCGTAGAGTAAAATCCTTCACAACTACGAACTTTCTATTTCTCATTAATCATTAGGATGTAAAAAACCCTTGATAATTAACTGTATTTTTAAAAAATAATCTTTAAACATCCTTGTACCAATTTTCATTTTGTCAGAAAATGGGCAAACTAAATGCCCCTCAGTCCACCACTGGGAAGAGAACAATTTCAGTCAGTCCACATAGTTTCATGTTAGATTTTCCGGATTTCATGCATAAGTAAATTATTTTCATCGATACACCTTACAGCGATAAAGCTCATTTAATTATCATAATCGAAAACTTAATTGTCTTTCTCTTAGCATGCTTTTGTGTCTGTGGGTGGCATATCAGTGAATGAATGTGATGCAGACTGGATTATCTCAATTGGTTTTTCTTTGTCTTGGATGATCACGGATATTTCTTTTTCGAAAGTTAACCTGAAGTATCAAATGATACTCGCCAGCATCTGAAAATATACAAAGAGACAACTTGCTTGAAATTCACTATTAAATTAAGATAAAAATTTTGTGATGGAGAATGCCTGGGGAAAGCTCTTATGAAGCGAAATAAATTGTCCTCAACTTCACTGGAAGGGGCGTGGTGTTTGTCAATTTTCTGACGGAGGATGAGGACGACTGGTAAGAGGATTAAGGAAAGCTGGAAATATTTCCCATTATTACTTTCGCGATAATATTCGGCTAATTTTTCTGAGCTTTCATCTCACGCTTTCTACAAGAAACGTGTTTCGATATACGTCTTTGCCAATTCGAAATACATTCGAAATTCATAGATAATTGCGGGGTAGTACGTTTGTTTCCAGATCACTATGTTAGAAATTGCTTGTAAAGTGATTGCACTGTTAAACCGCTCTATTTAGTATGTCGAATACTAATATTTAATTGGACATTGTTTGACATGACCCTTTAGCCGTTAGTAAACGGATTAGTTTTTGTACGCTTATTTATCAGCAGTGCTATCGGTATATAAGGTGTAAGATTTATTACTAAGGATACGTAATTTTCGTATTTACGAAATAGATGCGAATAAATGCGAAAACTATTTTTTTGCTACTGTTCGGCAAAAACTGGGTGATAAACGGCTTTTTAGACGAAATTAGATAATAATAGTAATAATTTATTAACCACATTTCTTAACTAAGACCATCCGACGTCTTTAACTGAGAAATCTCACTCTCCTTCGAATTTGCTTCGAATTTCACCTGGACTGTTTTCCGTAACAGAATCAAACCTAAAAATCTAACTGTAAAAATCCACCATCAAGTTTTGTGGAACAATTTATTAGTTTAGAACGTCTCTTGAGCGCCAAAGTCGAAGGTATTTCAGCTACTTACAGTAGTCATCCAAGAGATTCCTGTTGATGTTATGCATATTTTTAATTTCAACGGAATGCTGCTACCTTAACTTTGCAAAGGTAGCTATTCAAAGCCTCTATAAACCCATTAACCCCCGAGTAGATGCTGATATATTTTAGTATGTACAACATAGTACTGATAGAAGGGAAAGACTTATAGAACATAATGTGGAGACTACTACAAAGTTAGCTTTCAACTAAAAATTTTGATACGTACCTATCCAAGTAAGTAAAATTGTAAAATTTTAATAAATACTAAAATTTTGAACTTATATTTCTTTTTTGCGGACAAATGCAAAATTTTGGGCATTGTATTTTTTGTTGTTACGAAATTTCGCTATTTTTTATGCGAAATTTACGTATCACTATTTATCACTTGAAGGCTGTCTTTAGGTTCTGTCATTTTCCCGTCATGTTAGTCAAGATTTCAAAAAATCTTATGCAGCTTATATTATGTAAACTGTATTTTGACATGATAGGCCTTTATGATTTATATTAAAATAAATTACTTTGTTGAATAAACAAACGAAGTTTTCAAACAGTCTGTCTCTTGACTGTCAGTAGGCTTCGAAAGGGTAATCTTTAGACCGAAGCCCTTAACTTCTTGCATAATGATTAAGAATTAATCAATAACCCTTATGTAGAAAGCAAACAACAGTTTGTAAATACAATCTCAATCAAAAGATTATTTTTATTTTTGTGGTATCTTTTCAGGGTTATTTTTATCTATAACCCTAGTTCTTGTTGGGTACAATGGTAAGATATTAAAACTCTATTTCATTAGTTTTCTGAATTTTATTTCCACCATGCGTTAGATTTCAGCTAAGACTTCCTTAATTATATAACACTTATATAAAGAAAATTTCCTCAAAATGTATACTGTAGGATATATATTTCAATGCACATAGTATTTTACAGTGTTCTTCATTAAATGGAAAATACTTAATAAAGAATTACGCATGAAACGGTTCCTCTGTTTTCATTTGAGAAAAACAATATTCATTTACTTTGCATCTGACGTAAATGATTTCAATACTAACCTCAATAAATTAAAGAATTACTGAAAAATAGGTCCATTAAAATGAAACCTTATAGGTATTTAAGGCAAATTAAATCTTAATAGTCAATCTATGGGTTTCACCATTATGTTTCTTTTGCATTTGCGATAAACACTTTCAAGATAATGATTTGCTATTTGGGAAGACCATTATCTTGAATAATGAATGCTTCTCCCATTTACAGCTTAAGGTATTTCAGAGAAATGGCCCTGCAATCTCAGGAGGGAATCTGAAGTTAAATATAAAAATGGGTTTTACCTTTTCAATGAATAGCATGCAGGTCCAAACTTCAAGAAATGAAAACTTCTGAAAAACTTTTAGTGGAAAGTAAAAATTGCTAACAGTGAGTAATCAATATACTTGATTCAGATACTTAACACATAAAAAATGTGTGTCCATGCATATTTTTAAAATTATGAAATGATGTAGATAACAAAACAAATTCATACAAATTATTTGTGTTATTTGTTGATATGTAAATATTACTGGGTGTGGGAGATACCGGAAAACCTAAAAACTTGTCTGCCTGTTGACGACCAATTCATTAATGGCTGTGAAGACATATCAGATTTATTATTCCTACTGGATTCGCTTACCTCAATGTTCACCTATGAAGAAAATTTGTCTAATATTTACAGCTACATAACTTGTAACAGCCTAAAAACTTATTGTCTGTCTGTTGACGACCAATTCAATATGATGCTATTCGACCAATGCAAAACGATTCATTTTTTTAAATTTTGCCCCCCAAAGGAATTTAGGAGTGTTTAAAACACACTATACCAGATTTTTTCACCGAATATTTTAAATTTAAAAGTATTGTTTGCATTTTTTTTTAAACGAAAAATGCACCAAGGTGTAAAATTTCTTTCTCTATTACGGAATATAATTATTTTAAAAAAAATCTTTAAATCCAAGTCAGCAGTCCTTGGACACATTTTCTCCATAGGTGAACATTGAGGTGAGCGAATCTAATAGGGCTAGTACACAGTTGTTGCAAATTGAAAAGAGATATATTGTTTTAGCGTACTGGTAGCGCCACCTGGCTGCATCGCGGTTTGTGCGAAGCGTGCATTTGTAGCGTGTGTTACTCTTGAACGAATAAGGCCCGTTGCACATACGGCGTTTTTATCCGTGGTGGAAAAAATCCGTCGACATCGTTCCAACAGTAGTCAAAACACCTGCCGGCGCACAGTGGCACTCGACAGCTGCACAAGCTACCGTCGACGGAAAATTTACCGATCGTTTTTTTTCCGCCCAGTGTGCAAGCTCCAATTGACTTCTATGGTCTACTGCTGGAACGACGCTGACGGATTTTTTCCGCCACGGATAAAAACGCCGTGTGTGCAACGGGCCTAAAAGTATGACACTCGAAACCTGATTCCTGAATTCTTGGTTATAAAACATTTTGAATTTCTTCAACAGTAGCCTTAATAGTAAAATGAAATTGGGTACATAATTAAGGGAACAAGGGACCTTCAATCTCGTTGTTCATTAATTTTCAATATTTTACTCTATATTAGGGTTTTTGACCCGGGTTTCCCCGAATCCGAAAACCCGGGTTTTTCAAAGATTTTACGAACCCGAAACCCGGGGAATTTTTAATGTAAATCTGGGGAATTAGTTATTTATCTAATACAGTAGAATACCAATTATATTCCTTAATTTGGAACCAAGACCAATCATATGATGAGTTTGATAGTAAAATTTTTAAAAACAAAATATTTGATCGGGCCACAACCTCAATAAAACGATTATTCAACGTAAATGATAATGGGTCAGAGTCTGAACCAGAAGTAGCAGTTGAGGTGGGAGTTAAAGATGGAATTGAAGATGATGCTACGAGTATTGGTGCTTGAAATAAACAAATGTCCCAATCTGATGAGCTTAGTATGTTTCTGCAGGAGAATGATAATAAGGAAAATCATAAAAAAATCAAAATCTGGTTCATATATCATAAGAAAAGAAATTGAGTTGTTTCGGGCAACAAAAAACCGACCTGAAATGCTAAATAAACTTTTCAGGTCTTTAACAACATTTCGACCAACTTCGGTGGAAGCAGAACGAGCATTTTCTGTAATGGGTCTCTTTGCTAATAAACTCAGAAGCCGACACAATGACGATACGTTGAGTGCAATGATGGTTGTAAGGCAGTTTTATAAAAAATGAGATATTTTTACCACTTTTATTTATGTTATACATATAAGTATATGTTTATTAAATTTATTTGCTGTTATTTTTTATATTTGAAATTCTGAAATAAATTAAATGCTTCTAATAATTATTTATTATTTTAGTTCTTTGCTATTGACCCCCTGGAACCAACCAAGTAATCCCGGGAAAACCCGGGTTTTAAATAAAAAAAACCCGTCAAACCCGAAACCCGGATTTTAAAAAAGTTGCTCAAAGTCGAAAACCCTACTCTATATACCCCATGAGCATAATTAATATTCGTTTCTATTGCATTGAAGATACTTAGAATTCACAAATGAGTAGATTTAATGTATTTTGTGGAGGAATAAGGCCTGCTTATCAAAAAGTTCTTAAAAAATGATAGAATTTTTCAAATGGCTCCATGAATATTCATTTCTTCTGATATCTTTCAAATTTCTCAGAATTGTTAAATGAAGTGTTTGTCACAAAATTTCGCATAATTCTCTGAAATCACAAATATTTTTCAAATTTATAGATCATAAAATAAAGTAAAAACAAAAAAATTACAGGCAGAATAGAAAAAAAATATTTAAGACGTTGGATTCATATAAAAAAAATTAAATGCACATTTATATTTATATACATATGGTAAAATTATATTACATAATTTAAGAATATTAATTGATATATAATGCGCATAGAACGTTTTGAAAAAGTCAGTATTTAAAATTTTTTTTTTGAAAAACGGGCATGATTCTGCCAAAAATTCCTTATTTTGAATTCTAAGGGTTTTCAAAGTAGTAAAATAGAAAATTAATTATTCTCATTTTTCCCAAAGCGTTAAGAATTGGAAATTTAAAAAAATTCGAATTTGAAGGTCCCTTGTCCCCTTAAGATATTAGATTTAACTCTTTTAGAAGCGAAAATTAATCTAGTCTGAAAGAAGTAAACAAGATTAGCAAAAATAGTTGTAAAACACTTCTTTAAAATGGGAATATACGAGAAACATTTTCGAGGATATATGAGTTCTCTTTCTTTCTGTTTCGAATAGTCTCGTAATTCATTTATTTTTATAACTTTAACTGTTTTGGCGTTTTTAAAATTATATTTGACACAAATTGACAAAATTGCTAAGAATTTAAATATCACGTGAATGTAAACATGGAATTTGCTCTCCAATATAATTTTAATATTTGCTACTTTAATTGTTTTGATATGTTATTCAGAGCAACATTTTGCAATTATCAATGTTGTATTATGTTAAATATTTGCGTGCTCTTTAATTGCGTCGTCAAAATATGAGCAAAAATATTTCCGAAAACTTTTTCAAATGTTAAGAAGCAACGCACAAAAGGAAAGAGTGTGGTTTGAATAAATAATTTTCGCTTTTGTAAGAATAAGGCATTTTATTCCAGATACCCTGAAAAATATATAATACTTATTTTCTTGCATTGCCTCTCAGAAATATTGAACAAAATCTGAATAAATAAAAAAAAGGCTATAAACCTGAGTTTCACTGTTATACTGAAAACTACCCTCTATCTGTAAAATTGCTGTGAAAGTTAAAGCGTGCATTTCGACGGAAGAGTATTTTTCTATCTGTAAATATCATTGCACAAGAAATACGGAGGGAAACTAGAACAAAATATAAAGGTAGAATGCTTTTTTTGAAATAATGTAATGCACTTTGTGGGTTGCAGCCATGCTGTATATCACTAGCTTTTGAACCGAGGAAAGGGTGCGCCCAGGGATATTCTTAGACCGTAATATGTGAATATTGCCTTATTTGAATAAACGATAGAAATGCATATGTGTTTGAGATTTTTATTGTGTGCTTTCCACTCACTGACTGTTCTGATACTTCTTTTCAATTGTGTTTATTTCGGTGTAAAGTTCATAAATACAAATAAAGATTTTAAAAAGCGCATTATATTAGCATAAAATTCTTTTCAGAAATTTAACTGTTTGATGGTTTCGAAACAAATTCTACGGTTTTACACCCGAAAGTTATACACTGGAACAAAAGGAAGATATAAATACAAAGGGGATATGTAAATTTAACGATCTTTGATCACTGAGATAGGGGTGTATCGAAGGTAACGAGTGCCTAGGGGCAATCACTACGTTGTCCCTGACACCTGCCAAGATGAACATACGCTGAATTTTCCTTTTGATGTTTTGGGGTAGACACATGCATTATATGCTCTCTTACAGACTTCCACCTAAGGCATGTACTCCCTCCTTCGTTACTCCTCTGAATTGCCACTTGTTGAAATGCACCATGTGCGATCTGACAACTGTAAGAAATATATTTCAGGGAGTATTACCTTAGGGATAGCGGTCCTATTTGCATGACAAAGTAATTAGTGGAAAAACTAGCTCATTCAACCACTGAAATCATCAATGTCAGTAAGGAAAAATGAGAATTAGCTCTTAATTTATGTCAAACAGCCATTGAAGCCGTTTAAATTTGAAATTATTCAAAAAATTCTCATGACAGCACAACTTTATCTGTCTCTTATCTTCTTGTAAAAAACGTCTGTTGATATAATATTAAAATTTCTAATATTTCGCTGTTTATAAAGGAGAATCATTTCTCTTCATTTAGTTCTCAGTAGACGAGCAATTAAATGTCAAGATATTAGCAGATGGTCAAATTTTAATCTTGGACTGTTAGTCAAAGGTTTATATCACGAGCTGATAAATTATTACATTCTTTCAAAAATGAAGCCGAGATAATGTAGTATTTTGATGTATTAATTCTATATGATGATAAGATTAAAGTGAGAATAGAGAGAAAATAGATCAGTTATATGATTTTTTAAAAATTTCATAGCATTTGGAAACTTTTCTTTTGACTTTATTGACCGAGAGATGCTTACTAGGAACACTGCTACTATATGCAAATTGTCAAAGGTTATTGGGAATGTTTATTATCATGCAACATTTTTCAGTTTCCCTTTCTGAATCAAAGTTTATAAAAAAAACCCTCAGAAAAACATCTCAAGGATTACTCCAAGTGTCCTCAATAGTAACTATCCAAACCCTCTTGGATCAGATATCAACTTTCATGGTCCCATGGAACTATGTCATCATGAGAGAACTTATACGAATTTTGTATCTTGTGAGTGGTTCAGCAACACAAAGCATCGACTGCTGCTGGAGTCTTGAGACTATGAGGTAATACATGGTAATTTTGAGAAATTTAGAATCTGGGATCTAGACTTTTTACTTGCCTTGTTTGAGGTATGCTTTTTGTCCAAGAAGTAAACTAAAAAATAATAAAGTCAAACTTTATTCCTTTTTTCCCCCCACTTTTTGATATTTTCTAATGCAAGGGGGATTTGGCCTTAGGGCAGTTTTTGCTTCTTTATACCAGCGTTTCTAAAACTATGGGTCGTGCTCCCAAACGGGGTCGCAAAGCGAAATTTTGGGGGTCGCGAAAATTTAATTCTGATATTATGTCAAATATTGCACCAATGTTTAATTTGTTATGCAGGATAAAACAATCACATCCGTCTCATTTAAAACGTGATTTTCTTTCATTAATTTTTGTATACTTGAAACATGTATCAAAACTACTGCTTTTCATATGTATATTGTTTACCAAAGAAATAAATTATTTATGAGAAAATATTTATCTTTATTTCTCGACCCCAGGAAATAAGAATATAATCTCGATAATAAAAAGGGGTTATGAATGAAAAAAGTTTAAGAAGCGGTGCTTTAGACTAAGCACTATTGGTAGTTTGTATGAAGACTTATTTGCTTGTTTATTCTAATATATTTCTTTTAAAAATTTTATTTATTTGAATTTTTTTTCATACAAAAAATTACATGCAGGATCTGCTTTAGAATTTTTTTTAAATTTTCACGAGAATCTTCTAACCTGAAGGTAGAGTAATGAATTTTCAATGAGGAGTAACTAATTTTTGCATACATTGGTCGTTACAACTCTTGTAAAAAGCGCAGATTATTTTCACCACAATCTTTTAACCTCAATTGCTTGTTTAAGGAGTAGTCTTTGCTTGCTAAAGACGTTAACTTCTAGGAAACAGAAAAGGTAAAGCATTTAAACTGATAATTTTAAAATTTTTTCCTCAAAAGAATTACTGTTATACTTAAAAGAAAATGTAAAAAAAAAAACTAAAAAGTATGTCAAAAGTGTGAAAAAATACATTTCAACTGAGTGTTACGTTATTACATAATGAAAAATATTCAGTTTTCTCAAGTTTTGTAATGAACTCTGTTTTAAAATTAATCTTTTCTGTTGATATATTTCCCTGATATTAAAATCAAAAGTTTTCCAATGCAACGAGATTGATTAATTCAATCTTCGTCTGAGTACAAATTTGATAAAGCTCTTTTGGATAGTTCTTTAAACTATGTTTCAAAGGTATGCAGATTGATCTTTCCATTACTCTTCCTTATAAAAACATCAGAAATACTATTGAACGAGAAATTTTCAATATCTCACTCCTCGTTTGTAGACCACACATCATTTATGTTCTTATGTGATTCTCACCACTTTTATGCAATTGGTATTTCTCCTAAACCATATCATATGAAAATCATTGTGTAGCGTTTCTTTTGGTTATCAGATATCCGTATACTATCCATCATGTGGACTTTAGTATTTTCATTCTATACACCTAGACGAGAAAGATTTCATTGCATTTCATTGAACATGTGTGGATAGCAAGTTCTCTTAGGGATTTTGGGTACCGGTGTAAAATGAATGGATTCAAAGAGGCCTGGTTTCGAGATTTCTACTTTTTGCTCATTCACAAGAAGGAGTAGTTTATTTTGTGGTTAACGAGTGACGCTTCTAGTGGAAACTATTTTAAATTTTCTCTTGCAAAGATTTCACAAAAGGGAAATTTATGTATTTTTTAAAGATTTATTTAGTAGATTGGGACTATATTGCTAAAAGTGATTCTTCCTCCAGCTTGTGTCCCTAACTTATTTGATGTATGAGTTTTTGTGTGCCTCATTTAAAATTTTCGTTCGATGTCAATATCATTAATCAGCAAAAATATATGCTACTATGTGAGAAGTTTTGTCTTGAATTCAAGCTCTCAAAGAGGTTTTTCTTTTCTGTTTGTTATGGAATGTTAAACTTCGACCTGAGAGGAAAAATTATCAATACCCTAGTTTTAACGAGGGCAAACGCTCTTTAAACTGATAAAAAGCTGAAAGGTAAAATATGTGTATGAATTAGTTTAATTCTTCTTTAATACTTTGTTAACTTAATTTGTTGAACATAAACTTGTTCTGTCATATAAAATCAAACATGTAATTTTATAAAGGTAGCTTAATTTAAGCAACTTGATGCAGAAAGATAAAGAATTAATTTCAAGGGCTTTGGTCGAAATATGCTGTTTTAAAACATCCAAATTTGAAACCAGAGAATATAGTCTTTAACTCTCGCTATCATTGCTTACACTAATTTTTGCTTTAAAATGATCACCGGGTTCTTCTTATGTGTGATTCTGAAATTTTCGTCGATAATCTAAACATTAACTTCCGTAAAAGCGGGTAGCTGAGGTACAGCGCCACTAATACTTGCAGGCTTGAAGAGTTCTGAAGCCATCTCTCCTTAAGCTGTTTAGAGCAGCGGTTCTCAACCGGAGACTAGGATATTCTATTGTGGCTACAGTTGAAAATCGCGTCAGGGTGGGGCTAAGGCACAAGACTATGGGGCCACAGAGGGAAGCAAAGTGGGAACGTGTTATAAAGATGTTGAACACGTCCTTTTTTTCTCTTTAACCCTTCGGTGGGAACATCTGCCTGCAAGGCAGATATAGATGGCATATCTCTTTCCCGGGTATTCCTAACTAGAAATTCAGAGGGTGTTTGGGGTTTATTACATTTCATGGTAGTCACAATCGTCAAACCATTTCTCCTTAATTCTTGACCAGCTTCTGTTGAACAGAACCAATTATCACGGGTTATATTACGGTTCGTTTTGTAGAGGCATTTAGTGAGTCGACTGATTGGGTTGGGATTTTTGATTTTTGCTCTGATTAATCTAATTTTTATCTGAACCATAGAAGGCTTCCGTCATGAATCACCTTTCCACACTGAATACAAGATGTTGACAGAAGCATGTGTAGACTCGCAGTACCCAAGGTCGAAGGGTGGGGGATGGCCCAGCGTTGAATAAAGAAACCATAGCTGCCTGAGAGGCAGATGCTCCCACCGAAGGGTTAATAGCAATTAGTGATGAACTGAAAGATGATGAAATTATAGTGTATGTGGATAACTTGAATCAGTTTTATTATAGAGCTGCAGCATAGCTGCAAAAGTAACTTAAGTCAAGAAAAACCCCATTTTCGCATAATCGTACAATTTACCACAGTTTGGGATAAGGCAAAAATTGCTTTTCATTGCATTTCCTTATTTCCTACTTTTTCTGGTAGAACCAGATTTCAGTCAGATGAGTTAATTACTCGGCCAAACAGAGGTGATCTTCTATTGTTTCTCACAACAGTAGAACCGGATGTAAAAAGGTTTATATTTGGTCATCAAGCTCAAGGATCACGCTGATCAAGAAGTACTCACACTATACATTTTTATGCAATTGTGTCTTGCATAAATTTTGAAAATTATAAATTAAAAATGCTACAAATAAAAATACCCCGTTTTAGTAGAGCTACGTTACTCCCAGCAGAATAGGGGGTAGGTCTGTTACAGGACAAAAACAAGGTAGAAAAGGGTCGCGTTGGGAAAAAGGGTTGAGAAACTGTTTTAGATCATTATTTCCAACGCGATCCGATTGATCTGTAAAGAAAGAAAAATCCGAATTTGATGTGTTAAACCTAACTTTTAGAATCCGTGTTACAGATAATGCTACCTGCTATGTGAATGTACGACAAATAGATGTTTGTGGTGTTCTTTGATTTATCTAACAAAAATTTATATAATTATAATGCAACATATTTTTTACTGTAATAATGACTAAAAAAGAGCTTCATATTTATCCTAAAATTAGAGTATACTTTTTATTTATCAAAAGTCTGAAAGTTCTTATTTTTATGTGCATAACTGAAATCATTCCAATAAAATAAAAAAAAACACAACACAATTCAGTATTCAATTTCAGTCTTTTACTATTAAGTGATTTTATATAAATGTATAATATGGAAATTTATATATATAATATGGAAATTTATATATATAATATGGAAATTCGAACATCTTACGAACACTCTAAAGTGAAATTTTATTACATAAAGTCTCCTAGTTTAATTTTTATTTAAAATAAATCACTAGAAATACTTTCATTCTATCGTTTAATAGCCCTGTAAATCAGTTACTTTGTGCTTTCATTTGCTGAAATATTACGTTTCACAAGAGGGAAAAATTTTAAGGATGGGAACTGTCGTAAAGTGCCTTTAGTGGATAAAATCTAAACAGGATTTTTCAAAACGTAACATGTTATGTTTACGTAACAAACTAGGAAAATGACAACACAATATTTTCTCTACAGCTTCAACTGTTTAATGAAATCCCCCCACTTCCTTGGGTTAATGACATTTGAAATAAATTTTCTTTTTAATTTAGAATCACCTGTCACAACGAGTACATTAATTAGTTGTCACCTTTCAAAAGTTTTCAGAGAATAAATGGTTACTGTCACATTAAAGCAACTGAAATAAATTTTATTTTCATAAATCCACTTCTGATAACTCAACAGCTACTTAAAAAGTAAGACTTTTTGAGCTATATGATTCCAAACATGAATGTTTTCCTCGTAACGTTTGACAAGGTTTGAAATCATTATAAAACTAAATTTTTGCTGAAAGAATGTAACCTTGTCTTAATAAATAATTTTTTAAGAAATAATCTGAAATAAACGTTTGTTGTTCTAAGAAATGTAGTTTTTAAAAATTAGGACTTTTTGAGCTGTATGATTCCAAACGTGAATGTTTTCCTCGTAACGTTTGACAAGGTTTGAAATCATTATAAAACTAAATTTTCGCTGCGAGAATGTAACCTTGTTTTAATAAATAATTTGTTGAGAAATAATCTGAAATAAACGTTTGCTGTCCTACGTAATGTAGTTCTTAAAAATTAGGACTTTGTGAGCTGTATGATTCCAAACGTGAATGTTTTCCTCGTAAAGTTTGGAAAAAACCTTGTTTTAATAAAGAATTCGTTAAAAATAATCTGTAAGAACTATTGAATAGCCTAAGTACTGTAAAAAAATCTGTAAAAATTCCATTTATTAACGTCAAAGAAAAACACATAAACCAATATGTACCTTTCGCCCTAATAGATATCGGCAAAGCATTTTATTAACTGGAAAGTAACTTCGTAGATTTTTTTTACTCCCATCACTTGCTGCTCTGGTAACCGACTACAGTAAAAAATTCATACAAATTACTTAGGTAAGTTAGAAGAGACTATCCAATTAACACGGGCGAATTTTTTATACTTCTTTAACTATCTTTTCATCAGTATAATCATTAAAAGAATTCGTTCTTGCGGAAAAACTGCGAATCCGGTTTTGATTCTTTATTTCTGCCGTGTGAGTTAAACTGTGTTTAACTGAGTTTAGTAAATCATGATTCCGTTCAACATCAAAAGGAAATTGAGCGAGACGATAATGAAAACCTCGTTCTACTCTTTCAAACTTCGTCATATATCATGCTTCTAAGATTTATATTTCTTTTATTTAGATCCCAAACGTAACTCATTAATAAACTAGAATAGGTTTCCCTAGAATTATATAAGTTCATAAAAGATTTGGTGGATTAATTTAGATAGTCAGCTAAGAATATTTGTTTTGTAACAAATCATTTAAAACAAATGTTATTAATTTGTTGTTTCTCTCTCCTATTGTCATATATATATATATATATATATATGTGTGTGTGTGTGTGTGCGTGTGCGTGTGTAATTATAACTCTACAACAGTTATCAACTCTCTTATATAACTTTTCGCGTTTTTCTGTTTGGCTCCTAGCTGTTGCTGGGCATATAATGCGTCACATATTATAACGTGGACAAACGAAACTAATTTTCCTTTCTGCTGGTGTGAGTGTCGAACTGTGGCCAATCAGTGTTTAGATATGGATTGAAACCGTCGCCATAAACCCCCCCTTTGTTTTTTGTAAGTATGTAAATATCTTCCAATTTTTTATATTTCTTATACTAAATTAACCTAGTAAATAAACATAATGTATACAATTAATAAACTTATTATTCCCATCAATTGGATTATTTGATTAGATTTTCATGCTGCTCAAGCCCGACTACAAAATTTTACTCAAGAAGCCCCTGTTAGCCATAAATGCCCGTTCTTCTGTTTCCGTATATCGTTATGAGGGTCGACCAGATAATTTCCTTTATATATATATATATATATATATATATATATATATATATATATATATATATATATATATATATATATATATATATATATATATATATATATATATAATATAAAATGGCTATTTCTCTTATAGACCAGTGGTCGGGGGGTTGAATTCGAAATTAATTAGGGAAAAGTTGGAAATTGTTTTAATCGCTTCAGTTTAGGTCTGGAATGAACATACTAAGTTTTTCCCCTTAAGCTAGGTGAGCTTTCTGATTTAACAGTATAAACATCACGCGAAAGCTTCTGAGGAATGTTTGAGAGGGTGATAGAAAACAGCAACATTCATTTTAAGCACATATTATCTAACATATCTGAAGTGATATTATATACATTATAAAACATATACATATAGAAAGTTTATAACAATTTAATTTTTTAGACGTTGAAAGTGTGTCATAATCAACAATGTCAGTTTGTTCACTGTCCCTTCCTTCCATTTACACCGGTTCACACTCTTCCTCCAATAAGTAAACTTCTTCTAAAATTACCTCCTCCCTTCTCTTCCCTCCCTCCTTCTCCATATCGATTTATGCGTCTTGGTTACCTTACTTTGTAGTGATGTCATCATCCTCTTGTGAGTTGGTACACGCTTGCCCTTTGCAGTGGTAGCAAATTATAGAACAGTTGATGCCAACGTTCTTACAGCTACTGGCAAAAGTACACCCTTTTATACACTTGCATGTATAGAGTTTCTATGCTCACTTCTACCCAGACTTGGGTGTATATAATTTGAAGTGGCACTCTATTTGAAGTTGAAGCAAACACAGTTTATACATGAAACAATGTTTATTGAATTCGTTGCACATATAATTGGCTTTTACAGCAATAAGCATGCGTACTACTTGTACGGAATGTATAAACACAGCTTTCAAGAACAATATATTTTATACTCACGAACAGTAAGTCAAACCAGCAGTACTGCCATGTAAACTTCTGGCCCGCTAAGCACTAGCGCAGGATAACACCTTTTCAACCGTAACAACCTCCCCTTTTTTCATTAATGACGCTGCGTGGTATTTATACTAAGAACGTATGCCGAAATTAGCATATCTGAAGCAGCTTCTTTAATTCATTAATTCAAAAGTTCGATTCTTGTGAATCGAATCTTGTGTATACCTTACACTGGCCTACCTCGAAAAAAAAATTAGGTAACTGAGGTCTGAACGGCTTCAGTTAACTAATTGAAAACGCGTGCTGGTCTGACTTTTTACATAATGGGTGGCAAAGCCAAAAAAACCTTCCACACGTTGTGTGGAGGAAAAACGCCACTACCATTTTACAAAACTAACCCCGAAGGGTCCAGGTGACACCATCAAACAGTGGATTTGCAGAGTTGCGGATACTGGGCTGCCAACTGCGCCCTAAAAAACTTATTTTAGTTAAAATTGTCAACACAATTGCACAGCATGACATTTCTTGACTGTTTGTATCTGCTCTCCCCCAATTTATAATGCACATGTGTCATGATTTGTGAAGTTAGTACATTAGTGGTTAATTGGTATATTGTGCAGTATGTATTTTTTTCCTAGTCACTACATGTCCCCTTCAAAAATTTATAAAACAACAGTATGCCGTATTTTTTTTCAGTGGCTCACCCCTTCCCCTCAAAATGTTTACACAGTATATACACTGGGGAATTTCAAACCAATTTGGTTCGGTTTTATTAAAGGGTGGGAGTTAGAATAAGAAAGTTGATACAAGACTTGTTCCTCATGAATGCAGCAACTTCCTTGCACCAGTCTGTCCAATCCGTGGAACCTCTCTTGACGGTCGCAGTCCTAGTAAAGGGGTTCGTTGACCGTGTGGGCATCCTTCGTGCAGCAGGTCGTTGGTCCTGAGGCGCTGGTCCGGCTTGACGATGGACAGGAGGTCTCTTGGGAGGAGGATCTTGTTGGGCGGCAGAGATCTTTCGTTTCCTTTGCGTCTGTTTCCCCCGCTTGCGTGGATGTTCGAACGGCTGAGAGTCAGGCGCCGACGATGGAGAAGTCATGGGAGTCTTTCTTTTAACTCCTGACCGGGGTTCCTGTGCAGGAGTGGAGCTGCTTCCCTCATGCAGGTTATCACCGGAATCGTGAGTAGGGGGAGGACGGTCTTCGTTGGTGACCCCCGAGGGTCCAGCATCTTGTGAGCCTTGTGAACCTTGTTGCACTTGATTTGAAAACAGGGTATAGTCTGCACGGTTTATATACCTCTTAATCTGGTCTATATTTGCGGGAACTTGCTGTTGGCCTTCTTGTAAGGTAACCACTGGGCCTGCTACCTTTTTTATTTGGTACGGACCTTGAAATTTCGGGCAAAATTTCCCGACTATGCCTTTACTGGCGTTAGATAGTGAGTGGGTGACTTTTAAAACCCATTGCAAACTTCAAATTTCTCCTCCCTACGATTTTTATCGTAGTATATCTTCTGTTGCTTCCGCATCTGGTCATTAACTTGCTTGACCTCGCGAAGCATCTCCTGAATATCAGCTAGTTGAAATTGAGGCGCTTGCCCCGGTACGAAGAATAGACTGTCTAAAGGGGTGATAATCTTTCTGCCTAGAAAAACTTCGGCAGGTGTTTTCGCTGTCGAGTCGTGGACGGCCGAACGTAATGCAAACGCAAACTGCTGTATATGTTGATCCCATGTTTTATGATTGTTTTGTATAAATGCGCGAATCATTTTAACTACATTGCGATTTACCCGCTCCGCAATATTCGACTGTGGTCTATAAGTGACCATTTTTGCATGTTTTATTTGAAGCCTGCGACACAGGTCCGTGAAAACTTCGCTGACAAACTGAACACCGTTATCGCTAATAATTTTTACAGGGGCACCATATCGCAAAACATAATTATGTGTAAATGCATCAGCAACTGCTTTGGCTGAGGCTCTACGCAGGGGTATAATTTCGGTCCATTTTGAAAAATGGTCGACTATTACGAGTAAGAACCTGTATTTTCCACTTGCACTACGGGGATATGGGCCTAATAAATCTATCCCTACGATTTCATTAGGGAACGTGGCCACGATACTTTGTAAAAAACCCGCGGGGCGGTAATTTGTGTAGTTAGTACGCTGACAAGTGTCGCAGCTTTGAACGTACTGGGTGACCCACTTCCTCATTTGGGGCCAGTAAACCACCTCATTAAGTCGAGAAAAAGTTTTTCGAATACCCATATGGCCGGCTGTAGGTAAATCGTGAAGAGTATGTAGAATGTGTGTTCTCATTGAACATGGAATGACGGGACGAATTTCACCATTCCGATTTGTGGATGATTTGTAAAAAAGGAGATCATCGACTAGTTCATAGTTCTGTGCTCTACCCTGTATAGCATGCAGATTAACTCCGGAAAATTGTTCGGGGTTTTCTAGGTATTTAACTATATCTCCGAATTCCAGGTCTTTACGAAGTTCTTCTTTTAACTGCGTTTTATTATCTAGCACAATAGAAGTGAGCATTTCACATTGAGTTATCGACTCCCCCTCTGGGTCTCTGCTTAAAGCATCCGCTACCAGATTTCCTTTCCCCGGACGATGCTCAATGATTAAGTTGTATTCCTGGATCTTTAATGCCCAGCGAATGACACGAGGCGTAAAATTTTTGCCCGAGTATAATCGGGTTAAAGCAGCATGGTCAGTTATAACCCGAACCGGCTGTTCTGAGAAATAACAGCGAAATTTTTTGAGTGCTACGACAATAGCCAAACATTCCCTTTCAGTGGTTGTATAGTTTCGTTCTGCGGAATTTAAAGTTCGCGATGTGAAAGCGATAGGTTGGTTTTCCTTCATTAGTACAGCGCCGATTCCGACATTAGAAGCATCCGTTTGCACTACGAATTGTAGCTTGTGATCTGGATGGCGTAGTACCGGAGCTTGGATCAATTTCTGCTTTAATGTTTGGAAGGCGTTCTGGGCTTCAGAACTCCACGTAAATTTAGTGCGTTTCTTTCGCAATTTGTAAAGCGGTTCGGCGACTTCCGAGAATGCAGGTATAAATGTGCGGTAATATGAGCAAAGACCAAGAAACGACGAAAGTTGTTTTCCCGTTTGTGGGATTTTAAACGCTTTTACAGCGTCGATTTTAGATGAATCCGTTTGAACGCCCTGACGCGTAATTTTGAATCCTAAATACGGTAGTTCTTTGCGGACGAACTGACACTTTTTTGTATTTATTGTTAAGCCAGCCTGTTTTATCAGAGAGAGCACTTCCTGTAAAAGAGCTAAGTGCTCGGTTAAAGTTTCCCCCGTAATAATTATGTCGTCGAGGTATACGGCAACGTTCTTTCCTAAAAAAGGCCTTAGTACTATATCCATAAGTTTTTGGAATGTGCCAGGTGCCCCATTGAGTCCAAAGGGCATGCGACGAAACGCAAAAGTGCCTTTTTTTGTTATAAACGCCGTTTTTTTAACGTCTTCAGCCGCCATAGGTACTTGGAAAAACCCGGATGTTAAATCTAAAGTAGTCATGTATTTAAATGACTTTAAACTATGAAGAATATCCTCAATTATTGGCATAGGATATGTAGAGAATTTTGTTACTTTATTCAGCCCCCTGTAATCAACTGCAAATCTCCAGGCTTCGGGATCAGTAATAGGCAAGTTGCCTTTTTTTCGACATAACACAACCGGACTTGCCCACTGACTATCGACCGGCGAAATAATATTTTGGCGAAGCATTTTATCAATATGAATGTCTATAACAATCTGCTTGTTTGTATCGTACCTATATGGGCGGGCACGAATTGGGGGACTGTCTCCCGTATCAATTTTGTGAGTTGTAACGTGAGTAATACCTGGCTTGTCTGAAAATACCTCGGCAAATTTGTTTAAAGTAGTCTGTAAACGAACTTTTTCGTTTTCTTTTAAGTCCGTTTTCGACAAGTCAACCGGAACGGGCAGCACAGCTTCTTTGGACTGTTGGTGCATCTGCACCGAGATAGAATTCTGCTTGAAATTTAGTGCTACATTACACGAGTAGCAAAAATCAATCCCTAGGATAACCTCCAGTTGCATATTTCGCATTACATGAAAAACAAGGTCGTTTTTTTGGGATTGTATACTAATGTGTGTCAATAATGAGCCTAATATTTGACATTCTTCCCCTTGAGCTGAAAGTGTTCGTAATTTATTATGTGTGTTTAAGCGCTTCATGTCGTAATGCGATTTGAAGTACTTTTCTGACATGTACGACCTTTCGCTGCCGGTATCAAGTAAAGTTGTTATGGGAATTGAATCAATTTGCAAGTGCACATAAGGTAGTTGCACATTTTTTAATGTAAGCGCACTAATGTTACTATAACGTTGGGCTTTACTATCATGCCGTCCACGATGTCGATTTGAAACTCGCGAAAAATTTTGGCTGGGGTGTATAAAATCTCTCGTACCTGAATTAGGATAGGGGGTAGCGAAGAAATGCCTATTGTAATGTTTAGCTAAAGCTTGAAGGAGGGTAACCTTGCTTGTAATTGTTTGATTATCTAAAAAATCTTGAACACTTGGCTTCAAACGTTGGATAACTATTTTTAAGATTACCGCTTCCGTTACCCCTTCTAAATATTCCTCACACTTGGAAATCTTTTCCGTAGCAAAATCTAATGCAGACTGACCTTCACGTTGCCTTAGCGAATAAATTTCCGCTTCAATTTCACTTTGATTAAAGGTCTTTGGAAAAACGCTAAGAAACTGTTGCTTGAATGACGAATAGTCAAAAATCAGAATACTGCTTTTCATACACGTGTACCACTGATATGCACTACCTCTTAAAGCGGCTAGAGCAATTTTAAGTTTATCCCCCTCTGGGGTGCATTGTTGCTGAAAGTAATGCTCAATTTTCTTTAGGAATTGGCTTGAGGGGACGCCATTGAAGGTGGCTTCGAATGGCGCAATTTGCTGAACCATAATTACCCGAGGAAAATTTCCAGCAGGATTTTGTTCTACAACACTCATTTTTTAAATAGTATATAAGTACTTGCAACAATTTTATCAATATAAGTACACAGTACACAGTTTTTTAATTTCAATTATGTTGTTCGTTACAAATTTAACGCTAACTACCAGGGTATATATATTTTCAGGCGCCAGTATAGAGTTTCTATGCTCACTTCTACCCAGACTTGGGTGTATATAATTTGAAGTGGCACTCTATTTGAAGTTGAAGCAAACACAGTTTATACATGAAACAATGTTTATTGAATTCGTTGCACATATAATTGGCTTTTACAGCAATAAGCATGCGTACTACTTGTACGGAATGTATAAACACAGCTTTCAAGAACAATATATTTTTATACTCACGAACAGTAAGTCAAACCAGCAGTACTGCCATGTAAACTTCTGGCCCGCTAAGCACTAGCGCAGGATAACTCCTTTTCAACCGTAACAACCTCCCCTTTTTTCATTAATGACGCTGCGTGGTATTTATACTAAGAGCGTATGCCGAAATTAGCATATCTGAAGCAGCTTCTTTAATTCATTAATTCAAAAGTTCGATTCTTGTGAATCGAATCTTGTGTATACCTTACACTGGCCTACCTCGAAAAAAAAATTAGGTAACTCAGGTCTGAACGGCTTCAGTTAACTAATTGAAAACGCGTGCTGGTCTGACTTTTTACATAATGGGTGGCAAAGCCAAAAAAACCTTCCACACGTTGTGTGGAGGAAAAACGCCACTACCATTTTACAAAACTAACCCCGAAGGGTCCAGGTGACACCATCAAACAGTGGATTTGCAGAGTTGCGGATACTGGGCTGCCAACTGCGCCCTAAAAAACTTATTTTAGTTAAAATTGTCAACACAATTGCACAGCATGACATTTCTTGACTGTTTGTATCTGCTCTCCCCCAATTTATAATGCACATGTGTCATGATTTGTGAAGTTAGTACATTAGTGGTTAATTGGTATATTGTGCAGTATGTATTTTTTTCCTAGTCACTACATGTCCCCTTCAAAAATTTATAAAACAACAGTATGCCGTATTTTTTTCAGTGGCTCACCCCTTCCCCTCAAAATGTTTACACAGTATATACACTGGGGAATTTCAAACCAATTTGGTTCGGTTTTATTAAAGGGTGGGAGTTAGAATAAGAAAGTTGATACAAGACTTGTTCCTCATGAATGCAGCAACTTCCTTGCACCAGTCTGTCCAATCCGTGGAACCTCTCTTGACGGTCGCAGTCCTAGTAAAGGGGTTCGTTGACCGTGTGGGCATCCTTCGTGCAGCAGGTCGTTGGTCCTGAGGCGCTGGTCCGGCTTGACGATGGACAGGAGGTCTCTTGGGAGGAGGATCTTGTTGGGCGGCAGAGATCTTTCGTTTCCTTTGCGTCTGTTTCCCCCGCTTGCGTGGATGTTCGAACGGCTGAGAGTCAGGCGCCGACGATGGAGAAGTCATGGGAGTCTTTCTTTTAACTCCTGACCGGGGTTCCTGTGCAGGAGTGGAGCTGCTTCCCTCATGCAGGTTATCACCGGAATCGTGAGTAGGGGGAGGACGGTCTTCGTTGGTGACCCCCGAGGGTCCAGCATCTTGTGAGCCTTGTGAACCTTGTTGCACTTGATTTGAAAACAGGGTATAGTCTGCACGGTTTATATACCTCTTAATCTGGTCTATATTTGCGGGAACATGCTGTTGGCCTTCTTGTAAGGTAACCACTGGGCCTGCTACCTTTTTTATTTGGTACGGACCTTGAAATTTCGGGCAAAATTTCCCGACTATGCCTTTACTGGCGTTAGATAGTGAGTGGGTGGCTTTTAAAACCCATTGCAAACTTCAAATTTCTCCTCCCTACGATTTTTATCGTAGTATATCTTCTGTTGCTTCCGCATCTGGTCATTAACTTGCTTGACCTCGCGAAGCATCTCCTGAATATCAGCTAGTTGAAATTGAGGCGCTTGCCCCGGTACGAAGAATAGACTGTCTAAAGGGGTGATAATCTTTCTGCCTAGAAAAACTTCGGCAGGTGTTTTCGCTGTCGAGTCGTGGACGGCCGAACGTAATGCAAACGCAAACTGCTGTATATGTTGATCCCATGTTTTATGATTGTTTTGTATAAATGCGCGAATCATTTTAACTACATTGCGATTTACCCGCTCCGCAATATTCGACTGTGGTCTATAAGTGACCATTTTTGCATGTTTTATTTGAAGCCTGCGACACAGGTCCGTGAAAACTTCGCTGACAAACTGAACACCGTTATCGCTAATAATTTTTACAGGGGCACCATATCGCAAAACATAATTATGTGTAAATGCATCAGCAACTGCTTTGGCTGAGGCTCTACGCAGGGGTATAATTTCGGTCCATTTTGAAAAATGGTCGACTATTACGAGTAAGAACCTGTATTTTCCACTTGCACTACGGGGATATGGGCCTAATAAATCTATCCCTACGATTTCATTAGGGAACGTGGCCACGATACTTTGTAAAAAACCCGCGGGGCGGTAATTTGTGTAGTTAGTACGCTGACAAGTGTCGCAGCTTTGAACGTACTGGGTGACCCACTTCCTCATTTGGGGCCAGTAAACCACCTCATTAAGTCGAGAAAAAGTTTTTCGAATACCCATATGGCCGGCTGTAGGTAAATCGTGAAGAGTATGTAGAATGTGTGTTCTCATTGAACATGGAATGACGGGACGAATTTCACCATTCCGATTTGTGGATGATTTGTAAAAAAGGAGATCATCGACTAGTTCATAGTTCTGTGCTCTACCCTGTATAGCATGCAGATTAACTCCGGAAAATTGTTCGGGGTTTTCTAGGTATTTAACTATATCTCCGAATTCCAGGTCTTTACGAAGTTCTTCTTTTAACTGCGTTTTATTATCTAGCACAATAGAAGTGAGCATTTCACATTGAGTTATCGACTCCCCCTCTGGGTCTCTGCTTAAAGCATCCGCTACCAGATTTCCTTTCCCCGGACGATGCTCAATGATTAAGTTGTATTCCTGGATCTTTAATGCCCAGCGAATGACACGAGGCGTAAAATTTTTGCCCGAGTATAATCGGGTTAAAGCAGCATGGTCAGTTATAACCCGAACCGGCTGTTCTGAGAAATAACAGCGAAATTTTTTGAGTGCTACGACAATAGCCAAACATTCCCTTTCAGTGGTTGTATAGTTTCGTTCTGCGGAATTTAAAGTTCGCGATGTGAAAGCGATAGGTTGGTTTTCCTTCATTAGTACAGCGCCGATTCCGACATTAGAAGCATCCGTTTGCACTACGAATTGTAGCTTGTGATCTGGATGGCGTAGTACCGGAGCTTGGATCAATTTCTGCTTTAATGTTTGGAAGGCGTTCTGGGCTTCAGAACTCCACGTAAATTTAGTGCGTTTCTTTCGCAATTTGTAAAGCGGTTCGGCGACTTCCGAGAATGCAGGTATAAATGTGCGGTAATATGAGCAAAGACCAAGAAACGACGAAAGTTGTTTTCCCGTTTGTGGGATTTTAAACGCTTTTACAGCGTCGATTTTAGATGAATCCGTTTGAACGCCCTGACGCGTAATTTTGAATCCTAAATACGGTAGTTCTTTGCGGACGAACTGACACTTTTTTGTATTTATTGTTAAGCCAGCCTGTTTTATCAGAGAGAGCACTTCCTGTAAAAGAGCTAAGTGCTCGGTTAAAGTTTCCCCCGTAATAATTATGTCGTCGAGGTATACGGCAACGTTCTTTCCTAAAAAAGGCCTTAGTACTATATCCATAAGTTTTTGGAATGTGCCAGGTGCCCCATTGAGTCCAAAGGGCATGCGACGAAACGCAAAAGTGCCTTTTTTTGTTATAAACGCCGTTTTTTTAACGTCTTCAGCCGCCATAGGTACTTGGAAAAACCCGGATGTTAAATCTAAAGTAGTCATGTATTTAAATGACTTTAAACTATGAAGAATATCCTCAATTATTGGCATAGGATATGTAGAGAATTTTGTTACTTTATTCAGCCCCCTGTAATCAACTGCAAATCTCCAGGCTTCGGGATCAGTAATAGGCAAGTTGCCTTTTTTTCGACATAACACAACCGGACTTGCCCACGGACTATCGACCGGCGAAATAATATTTTGGCGAAGCATTTTATCAATATGAATGTCTATAACATTCTGCTTGTTTGTATCGTACCTATATGGGCGGGCACGAATTGGGGGACTGTCTCCCGTATCAATTTTGTGAGTTGTAACGTGAGTAATACCTGGCTTGTCTGAAAATACCTCGGCAAATTTGTTTAAAGTAGTCTGTAAACGAACTTTTTCGTTTTCTTTTAAGTCCGTTTTCGACAAGTCAACCGGAACGGGCAGCACAGCTTCTTTGGACTGTTGGTGCATCTGCACCGAGATAGAATTCTGCTTGAAATTTAGTGCTACATTACACGAGTAGCAAAAATCAATCCCTAGGATAACCTCCAGTTGCATATTTCGCATTACATGAAAAACAAGGTCGTTTTTTTGGGATTGTATACTAATGTGTGTCAATAATGAGCCTAATATTTGACATTCTTCCCCTTGAGCTGAAAGTGTTCGTAATTTATTATGTGTGTTTAAGCGCTTCATGTCGTAATGCGATTTGAAGTACTTTTCTGACATGTACGACCTTTCGCTGCCGGTATCAAGTAAAGTTGTTATGGGAATTGAATCAATTTGCAAGTGCACATAAGGTAGTTGCACATTTTTTAATGTAAGCGCACTAATGTTACTATAACGTTGGGCTTTACTATCATGCCGTCCACGATGTCGATTTGAAACTCGCGAAAAATTTTGGCTGGGGTGTATAAAATCTCTCGTACCTGAATTAGGATAGGGGGTAGCGAAGAAATGCCTATTGTAATGTTTAGCTAAAGCTTGAAGGAGGGTAACCTTGCTTGTAATTGTTTGATTATCTAAAAAATCTTGAACACTTGGCTTCAAACGTTGGATAACTATTTTTAAGATTACCGCTTCCGTTACCCCTTCTAAATATTCCTCACACTTGGAAATCTTTTCCGTAGCAAAATCTAATGCAGACTGACCTTCACGTTGCCTTAGCGAATAAATTTCCGCTTCAATTTCACTTTGATTAAAGGTCTTTGGAAAAACGCTAAGAAACTGTTGCTTGAATGACGAATAGTCAAAAATCAGATTACTGCTTTTCATACACGTGTACCACTGATATGCACTACCTCTTAAAGCGGCTAGAGCAATTTTAAGTTTATCCCCCTCTGGGGTGCATTGTTGCTGAAAGTAATGCTCAATTTTCTTTAGGAATTGGCTTGAGGGGCCGCCATTGAAGGTGGCTTCGAATGGCGCAATTTGCTGAACCATAATTACCCGAGGAAAATTTCCAGCAGGATTTTGTTCTACAACACTCATTTTTTAAATAGTATATAAGTACTTGCAACAATTTTATCAATATAAGTACACAGTACACAGTTTTTTAATTTCAATTATGTTGTTCGTTACAAATTTAACGCTAACTACCAGGGTATATATATTTTCAGGCGCCAGTATAGAGTTTCTATGCTCACTTCTACCCAGACTTGGGTGTATATAATTTGAAGTGGCACTCTATTTGAAGTTGAAGCAAACACAGTTTATACATGAAACAATGTTTATTGAATTCGTTGCACATATAATTGGCTTTTACAGCAATAAGCATGCGTACTACTTGTACGGAATGTATAAACACAGCTTTCAAGAACAATATATTTTTATACTCACGAACAGTAAGTCAAACCAGCAGTACTGCCATGTAAACTTCTGGCCCGCTAAGCACTAGCGCAGGATAACTCCTTTTCAACCGTAACAACCTCCCCTTTTTTCATTAATGACGCTGCGTGGTATTTATACTAAGAGCGTATGCCGAAATTAGCATATCTGAAGCAGCTTCTTTAATTCATTAATTCAAAAGTTCGATTCTTGTGAATCGAATCTTGTGTATACCTTACACATGATATAAAGAAAAGTGCTGGAGAAGCTGGTTCCTTGTGGGTGGTGACTGGAAATAACCCATATTTGTTTTTTCTCCAACTCCAATGCAAGGGGGTTCTGTCAAATCCACTCCACAGTTGAACTTGTAGTTATGCACAGAGAGAGTGTTCGCGTCCAGCTGCTGTAGTAGGAGGTAGAGACGATAAAATGAAATTATTTTTTATTAGTGATTTTTGAAAAAAGTTGTAATCTGAAAGAATCCATCGTTTCTTCACTGCTCTTTCCTCTATATAAGTCTGTCAAAAATTTATGTCCTGCTTCATCGATTTCATCCGGGCTTGCATTTTCCTCACGGAAAATGTTTACAACTTGTTGCTGTACACTACTGTTCAGAACTTTAACAAATTTCTTCTTCCCTTGTCTAAAAAGAGCTGATGTGGTATCGCAACCACTGAACACATGAAGGAACAAATGTTGTCCCTTATGTGTGGACCAATGTTCAGAGTTGCTAGACAATATAAAACATCTTCTGCCTTACCTCTTCCAGCCTTCAAGAAGAAAATGTTTTCGGAAGTAGTGGTTACTGCCATTATTACCAACAGGTTATATCTTCCCCAACTACCACAGTACATTGTGATCCGTTTTCCTTTTCCAAAGCACTCTTGATTATTAGACAGTCAGCATCATCATCAGCTTACTTCACAACGAAACCTTCTTTTTGACCTGCGCGCATAACATACTTATAAGCCGTTGCTTGCTCTTATCATTTGATAGAAATTTATCATGAGATATAGTGGATGACATCGACTCATAAAACATTACATGACCAGCTATGTGTTTCTTTGTTCGTCTGATACGTTCTGCTGATTTAGTACCTTTCGCTGTGATATCTTCAGGGTAACCGTCAAAAACTATTGCGTCCTCTATTGAAGTACCTTTAGGCATATTCAATATATTTTTGCAGGATAGAGGAAAATGAATCATTTGCCCGCTACACCACACGATGTAAAATAAATCCACCATCAACTACATGCCATGCTAAACTGAATTGCACATCAGTCGTAGAAAATGAGTCATAAAATACTGACTTGAGGGTCTTGTGAGTCTTCCTTCATCAAAGAGTGATAATGGAAAAGGAGCCAACTCAAACTCAAAATATTTTTGTAACTCTGCATCAGAATTTTTCAAGAGGGAGATTCTTCTGAAAATTGTCAGGATTTACAGGAAAAAATTCATCAACTTTTACCTTGGAACTTGAACCACGAATAGGCGTTACTCGGTTTATCCGTTAAAATTTGACATCGGCAAAGTTATAACCAACAATTTTTGACAAAGAATCAATTCCGATTTCATGAGTATTCTGGCAATTTATACTTTCATCTGCCCCAATAGTACTTCATATTGACAAGGGATGTTCACAATTTACAAACGGGTCGTGGGATGAGAACCAGTTCACAAGTTTTTGAACATCTGCCTTGTCTTTTGAAATTCTTGAATCTCTAGCATCCAAATGTTGTTAAGTTGAGACAAATGTTGAATTGCAGAACTCCTCAATTTTCTGAGCAACCTCAATAAGAATAGGAATGGGGAAAATCCACTTGGCTGTAGTGTCGGAAATGCCTCGTCCTTGGGTCAACCCTCCTGCTGTGTTCATGGATCTCATGAGGGTTTGCTATATGGTCATATCTGGCCACAGACCACACCAAAATTTATTAGATCTTCTAATTGGGAAAGACAAGACCCTTCAGTGACAAACTTGTATTCATTCGGAACAAGACTGGCTTTCAGATTAATCATATCTTGCAAATAAAGGTGGCAGGATTTGACATATAAGAAATGACCTCTGGAATGAAAGTAGGGAGCATCATTTGTATGCATTTCAGATGCAAATCCCAATTGCTACTTAGTTATGCATGTATAAATTGCTTCATTATCGTAACCATACGATGGTACTAAACCAACAGTTTAGACGTAGGTCCATTTTACTCAAGTTCACTCAATTATTGTATGAACTTTTCCATCAAACTTCTGATTGTTGGGTCTGATTCGTAGGTGGTTTCAATGTTGCAAAGAACATTTACAACATTGCTGCATGTTCTTCTGTAGTTATAATAATTTGGGAGAGGACTATTTTGGTCAATGCCAGGTGACATAATATATGAGCCCTAACAGCTCTTGAATAGGCATGACTTGACAACATTTTATCAGTAGACCCAGCTGTATATATGAAGTTGAGCAAATCCTTCCAGTCACTACCATCCATTACATAACCAATGGCACCCGAGTAAGACATGTTGAGGTGGAAACCACCAGGCCTCGACGCAACTGAACTTATCTCAGGATTTGAAGCAATAATTTCTCGACCTTTGATGTATAAAGGTTGATCAAAAGTTACAATACAACATTTTTGATTTAAAAACTGACATTTCTCGTTGGCAGTGGGGCGTGCTGTATGAATGGTATCATAGCTGTTTGGTGGAGCATTGATGAAGGGCAAATACAAAATACGTGATTTTGAGTAAAAATTGGCACAAGAGGCTTTTTCCATGAAGCCATTCCATCCTGTAACACTCAATTCTTTCCATTTAGCGAGAAATCATTCAAAGTCACTTGGAAAAACTGTGACTGAGATACCGTGTTTTTTATCTAGGTCCTGAATTACCTCATCTTTAAGTCCATGTGTTTTCTGGAACGGTATGAGTGGGATAACAGCGAATACACCGATGACTTTAGCTGTTGGAATTTTTTTTAGCCTTTCAATTTTTTGATCTTAATAAGAAATGGCTGGAGGTATTACACACTGAATTCCTCCCAGTGCGTGCAAAATATTCGACCCATCTAAAGTGTCAACATTCACATCTGCATTATCAAAGACGTACCGTGAAAATTATCCAAACAGAACTGTGCTTTAACGGGTGGCTCAAACAAACAGCTCAAACAATCCCTCTTCTTAATAATTACTGCAAAATCTCATGACATAGAGTACATTTATAAGATCTTTTGATCCGTAATTTTTAGAAAAAAGGGGGTGGGGTTAAAAGGATATGGCAGCTGGGTTTAGGAGTGCCAACTGCTTGATCTTGCCTTCCCCTAGCAACAAGAGTCCTGCAGCTCCTTTGTTCGCTCCTGCCCTTCCCCCTTATCATCAACCTCCTTTGTTCTCATTCGTACTTTTAATAATACTACGTGATATTAAAAACTACATCATATTTCTAATCCAATATAGGCAATAACAAACAATATTTCTTATAATTTACGAATAAATTTTAGTTAAAATTATGAAAACAGTAATTTTTTTTGGTTATTAATTTACTCGTAGCGGCTAAAGCTCACCTAGCAGGAGGGGGGAAACTTAGTATGTTCATTCGAGACCTATACTGAAAGGATTGCAACAGTTTCCAGATTTCCCCTAATTAATTCCGAATTCGGCTTTTTTTTTACTCCCCAACCACTGGGCTATTAGATCATCAGAGATAGAAATGTTTAATATGTTAGACTTAATCATGGTACGTGTCTCTCAGCCTTTCATTGGATTAGGGTTATGAGCTTAGTACTACGTCAGTCTTTACCTACTTGACTCTATCTATATATATAAAATAGTTCCGTAACTGACTGACTGAATAACATATCACACACAGACCAAACCGCTGGACCTAAAGGGCTGAAATTTTGCATAGCGATTATTCTTATAGTGTAGGGGTGCACTAAGAAAGATTTTTGAAAAATTCTTCTTAGATTTTTTTAAATTAAATTTTTAAGCTGTTTTAGTAACTTTTTTTAAAGTTTGCATTTAAAATAATAACTTGAGGGTTATAAAATTTATATCACAAGAAAGATTATAAAAATTCCTTTAACATAAAATCTTTTTGGAATCTTTACCTCCATTTTCAGATTTTTGGGGAATTTTTAAAGATTCATTCTTAGAATTTAATTTATTAAATGCTGATCACATGATTTTTTTCTGGTACTTTAAATAAATTTATCGTCACGTCCATAACAATCAAATTGACAAAAAAATATTTTTTCTCTTGCTAATGCTGCAGATGATTGGGCATTATCCAAAAAAATATTAAAATACAGTAAAAGATATGATCTTCAAACCGTACTATATTAACTGTACTATATTCTTTAGTATGTTATATTAGATTAAATTTAAATTTTTTTTTCTACATTATTTTGTCTATAAAAATATCCGTTGCGATTTTACAATAAATATATATATATATATTTCACATCAATTGCATACATTGATCGTTGTATTTATTACAAATAAATAAATATATATATATATATTGGCATTAATTGCATACTTTGACCGTTGTATTTAGTTTGAATGTATTCCGTAGCGTAGTACGGGTATTCAGTTAGTGTATTTATAGATGTCAATTTTGATGTTTACTAGCCTATGGGGCAAGGACGATTTTAGGTTTATCATTAGACGGTAATTGGATAGAAATGTAGCTTGTTTATTACTTAGCGATATTGGAGCGTGAAATCTGATGTTTTCTGTTGGGCTAGAGCTGCTTTCATGTCCTTATATGGTAGTCTTAGCACTGATTGCAGGTTTGAGGAATGTCAATTGTCTGGTAAAGAATATCGGTAAGTGTCTAGAGGGCTAATATAGTTTCTAAATAAGGTTGCTCATAGATGTATTACAAAAAGGGGTTGTTCTGTTTTAGAAAAGTGGCATTTTAGAATAAGTATTCAGTAAATTTGGAAGCAAGCCATTTTTCATTATATATGACAGTGGGGGAGAGAAATGAGTATAATTGCTCATAACTACTCGAAACATAACAAGTTAATACACATTTTCAGTGAAAATTAAACGGAGTATTATATTTAGAATGAAGTAGGTACTGCTCAAGCAAATGAGAAAAAACGTAAGTTCTTTGTGGTTGTAGGTTTATTCGCTTAACTTTTGTAATGTCATCGAAAACGTAATAAGAAAATGTTGCGTACAATTTAAAATAATATTTATTATGAATGTTTAATGTTAATTGCTACGTAAGATTGATATCCATACTTACTCTAAATAAATGATATTCAAATTCTCCCTATTGTAAACTGCACACCCTTTACCATGCAATGACCTTCGTGTGGGATATAAAATGTTCAAGCACATATTTCTATTGTAAACTTAAAGAATAACTTTTGTCTAATACAGGATTACGAGGCCAAATAAGAAGGCAACAAAGGACTAAAAATAACTTTAAATGACACAAACAAAGGAGGAAAAATATAAACAAATGTTTAATTTAATTTTATTCTTGGAATTTTGAAGAAATATCTTGAAATTAACCATTCATCTACTACTCAATAGTACCGTAAGATGAAGTTACTTTGTGACGGATTTGAAGTTTTTTCCTGTGCTAGCCGATCAGTTTTAAAAGCAGCCCAAAATGAACAGTTGCAAAACATTGGCATACCCTTTCCTTAGGTAGTAATGCATTGCGCTAACCCGAATCTTTAATTACCGCTGAGAAATTAAATTTAAAATGTGCCACAAAGTTGCCCCGCCGAATCGGGCTACTTTCTGACATCTGTGTTTTCTCCCCGAAATCCTAGAGGAAAACTTACTTGACACAAAGTTAGACAGTAAAACGCTTATCAAAAGCTTCATGCACAATTATATATAACTACTAGCTGAAAACCCGCACTTCGCTACGGAGTACATTCAAATTAAACACAACGGTCAATGTATGAAATTAATGCAATATCTATATATATAAAACAGTTCCGTAACTGACTCACTGACTGACATACAACGCACAGACCAAACCGCTGGACCTAAAGGGCTGAAATTTTGCATGGTGATTCTTCTTATAGTCTAGGGGTGCACTAAGAAAGATTTTTGAAAACTTCTTAGATTTTTTAAAATTAAATTTTTAAGCTGTTTTTGCAACATTCTTTAAAGTTTTCATTTAAAATAACAATCTGAGGGTTATAAAATTTATATCGCGAGAAAGATCATAAAAATTCCCTTAAAATGAAATCTTTTTCGAATCTGTACCTCTATTTTCTGATTTTTGGTGAATTTTTAAACATTAATTTTTAGAATTTAATTTATTAAATGCCGATCACGTGATTTCTTTTTCTGGTACTTCAAATAAATTTATCGTCACGTGCATAACAACTAAATAGACAAAAAAATATTTTCTTTCTTGCTATTGCGGGAAATGATTGGACATTATTTTGTCTGTAAAAATATCTCTTAAGATTTTCTTATAAATGTATGTATTTTTTCTACATCAATTGTATACATTGATCGTCGTATTTATTATAAATATATATATATATATATATATATTTTTTTTTTTTTTTGCATTAATTGCATACATTGACCGTTGTATTTAATTTGAATGTACTCCGTAGCGAAGCGCGGGTTTTCAGCTAGTATATATATATATATATATATATATTTTGGCATTAATTGCATACATTGACCGCTGTATTTAATTTGAATGTACTCCGTAGCGAAGTGCGGGTTTTCAGCTAGTATATATATATATATATATATATATATATATAATAAATACGACGATCAATGTATACAATTGATGTAAAAAATATATATATTTATAAAAAAAATCGTAAGAGATTATTTTTATAGACAAAATAATGTAGAAGAAAATATCCAAATTAAATCTAATAGGACATACTAAAGAATATAGTACAGTTAATATAGTACAGTGTGAGGAACATATCTTTTACTGTATTTGAATATTTTTGGGTAATGTCCAATCGTCTGCAGCATTAGCAAGGGAAAAAGTATTTTTTTATTGTCTGTTTCATTGTTATGGACGTGACGATAAAATTATTTAAAGTACCAGAAAAAGAAATCACGTGATCAGCATTTAATAAATTATATTCTTAAATATAATCTTTAAAAATTCACCAAAACTCAGAAAATGGAGGCAACGATTCGAAAATGATCTCATTTTAAAGGAAATGTTATGATCTTTCTCGTGATATAAATTTCATAACCCTCAAATTATTATTTCAAACTTAAAAAAAGTTACTAAAACAGCTTAAAAATTTAATTAAAAAAATCTAAGAAGAATTTTTCAAAAATATTTCTTAGTGCACCCCTACACTATAAGAAGAATCGCCATGCAAAATTTCAGCCCTTTAGGTCTAGCGATTTGGTCTGTGCGTTGTATGTCAGTCAGTGAGTCAGTCAGTTACGGAACTGTTTTATATGTATAGATTACAAATATTGGATAGTTTTATCAATATCTTTGACATCAAAGAGACTTCGGGTACCCAGGGCAGCCACCAGTTCTCGGAGAAGATGAGAAAACTTCTTTCGGCACATTCTGCTCCTTCGGGTATTTTTTTTCCAGATTGTCAATACTTCTTTCTCTCCAGTGGTATTTTAGAAGATGGAAAAATGCAACATCAAGCGGCTGGAGGATGTGGGTTGACTTTGTGATATTGTCAATGTGTTACAAAGTAACCCCGTCACCCTTTCGATATTTAGGTTATGTTCTCAGGAATTTAGGTTATATCTGTTGGAAATATCACTACACAAAAGTTATATTGCTCCACAATCTAACCAACATATTGACAATAAAAAATAACTACCTGTGGTAGTTGGTTGTATAAGGTGTATGCCTCCAGCACACAGAGTTTCCGAAGTTTGAGTGAATAGCTTGACAACAGGCTTGAACAATACACTGTACAGCGAAGACAAATGGCGTGCAGAAGCTTCGGACACTGGCCACTAGGTGTCTCTATGTCGGACAAGCTGTTGGCTTTGTTCTTTGCCCTCTTGGTATGACAAACGTGGCTCAAGATCCGAAATACGAAAAAAATACCATGTGTCACAAAGTAACCTCTGCAGTCACAAAGTATTCTTATGGTTTTCGTAATTTTAAGATAATTTAAAACTTTTACAGAATTTTATGAAACCAAAACCATAATTACTAGGTTAATTGTAACTCTACAAAAATCTAAAATGTGTTTATTAAGTTAACACGACTATTTTCTCACGGGCAGTAAAGTTATATCTTTTCATGCTTTAAGAATAATTTCAAAAGTGGAATTTAATAAAATGTTTTGCTTCTTCATTTTCCGTTCATTAAATTACCAGACACCGTGAAATCTATTTCTAAGCGCTATTTTAAAGTAACAGAGCAAAAGATGGAAAAGTGAAGGAGATGATAAACCGATCAGCTAAGCAGAAGGGCCTTTTGATATAAATAGATTCCATCCACTTGAACAGAATGGTAACTATATCTTTACTTTTCTGTATTAAAGGTGTGAAAATCTCCCGAGATAGTTAGTGGCACAGCTTTAAATATGCGTTAAGCTTTAAAAATTTTCAGGCAAATCCTAAAATATGTTATTATTCAGTAAAATTTAAATTTAGCATGATAACGCATGATATATTGTTCAAAATATAGTAACACGCTTGACGAAGTCTCTCTATTGGTTCTCTCGCATTTATGTTAATATTTTGATTTTAACCTTTCATTTATGTTAATATTTTGACTTTTAATATGTTAAAAGTTGAACTTTATGAAAAAAAGTCTGATATTATACAGTATCTATAATGTTAAATTAAAGACATCAGCATCTCTGTTATCGCAAATCGTTATATAAAAATGGTATAGTTCATAGGTTCTTAAACTGTGGTCCGGAGACCATGGGGGTCCGCGAAACAAATTTGACATTAGCTTTACATTCCCCAACTTTTCGTTTTTATTCAAATAACCCATTTAATAAAAATCCTACATGATCGAGACTCTTTGTATTTGTTGTTACTTAACTAGTTATTAACATAACTAAACAATAATTAGTAAAAACTTAATTATTTTTATTCCACTGCAAGTACGGAAAAATGAATAAAAGAATGCAATTTTTTGCATTGTTGTGACTATTGTGCGGTGCGGGAACACGTAGCTATAAATAGACTGGCGACTCGGGTTGATCGTTGACGAAAACCTGGATCTACTGAAACAAAATAGAGATGAAAGTGACCCAGATGATGGAGCATCAACCTTGAAATCCATCAAGAAACGTAAAATTTAAAAATATTGTGATGAGTATTTATCATTTGGATTCACTTATAATATGCAATAAAGATGTGGAAAGACCTGTCTGTGTTCTATGTCGAGAAAGTATATCAAACGAAAGCATGAAACCCGCAAACGTCATGTGCAAACATCCGACTTGTGGTCGAAACGCATTCACAACTCTGTGTATGAGTCTTTTCCAAACCTCAACGATTTTATAGAAACTTCCAATAAAAAGCTCCCTGGTGAAACATGGCAGATTTTTGTTGAACATTGAATGGCTCTAAAAAGCAGCTTTAGGAATTATTTTCCCAGTCCTGATTATGGCAACAACTGGATTAAGGATCCATTCAACATGGAAGTTACTAATGCTAAACATTTATCTATACTTGAACAAGATATTCTCGTGCAATTAGACATGCGGTATATCTTTGAAACTGAAATTAAATAAAACTGAACTCACAAACTTTTGATTACTTCTCAGATCTGATTACCCTCCACTTACAAATAAAGCACTCCAATATCTGATACCGTTCTGCAGAACATATTTTCGTGAACAGGCTTTTTCGGTACTGTTACACATGAAATCAAAGTATAGAAACAAATTCATCGTAGAAGTGGACCTCGGAATAAAGCTTTCGAACATTGCGGTTCTGGTTTCATGAAAACAACTGCACCCATCTCATCAAGTAGGGTAGGTGGGGGCAAAGGTTTGCAGTTTTGAGTTTTGGGTTTCTTACGGGCCTCCGTTAGATCCTATCGCCCCAAAAATTCACTTGTATTGTAGTTGGGTATCCCCTTTACCTTCTATAAAATAATGAATTTTTTCCCGAAATATTTAGTCACCGAATTTTTAATTTTACCAAAAGACTTGTTTGCGAACCTTTGCCCCAATCGGTGGGGCAAAGGTTCGCACTGCAAACCTTTACCCCACTCATTGGTTTCTTACTGGATAGGCATCGAAAATCACAAAAAGAGTTGTCTAAATAATTTTATTTCACATTTTGTAATCTTTTTAAAGGTGTTGCATATATAGAAAATCACAAATTGAACAGGTTAATCTCAATAAATGTTTTCTTAAACTAAATAACTTCAAAATGATATATCAACTATTAACACAGAAAGTTGAATCTAACAAAGAAATTCACAAAATGAAAAGGGGTTAATCTCAATAATTTTTTTCTTATACTAAAGAACTTCCAATTAAAATATCAACTATTAACACTATCGTTATATCATATCTTAGGCTTTACTCATTCTTTTAAAACCCGTAAAAATTAAGCAAATTAAGGGGATGGGGGACATTACAAAGCAATTTTTGAAATTTTTACCTCAGAGATATGAAATTGGGCATAAATATTCATTAAAGTAAAACTATTTCAAACACCTTATAAAATGTTATAAATATTTAAAATTTTATTTTTTATATTTAAAAAAATTGAAATTTTTATTATGTTTTTTAAAATGCTCCTTGCGATCCAATTTTTAACCTTATCCTTAATTTTGCATTTAGATTGCTTATACATTTATACATAGGATTATGTTTTGATTTGTGCTTTCGTTGAATAATTAATTTTTAGGAAATATTTTTATGCTTGTACTCTGAATTCTCGTGAAATTTTTGTACTTTTCCACGCTTAAGTTAAACTTTGATAATCTGAATGATGTCGAAACCTGAAATGGATACATAACTTTATTTTAATGTATAAGAGGAGTCTTTGTAATAAATTTTATAAAATTTCGTCAAAAATTGTGACGCAAGGAGCATTTTAAAGACTTGCAAATCTGGAAATTACTCATTTAGAGATTTTTTCCCTAACCAGACCTTCGAAGCTTATAATGTCTTGTAATGACATTTAATTCTTTTATCTTGTAAAATAGGTCTTTGTTCAGAGCTATTTTAATTTTGTGTTGTACTAATTTATTTTATTTTTAATTTATGGATTTTCAAGCATTTTACACAAAAATTTTCTGATTTAAAAACAGGCAGTTTTTATCAAAAACAATAATTTTTTTTTCAAATTACAAAAATGTGAATTCCCATTAATAATAAAAGACGTTGTTAATAAGGATTCCTAATGAAAAGAGGACATGAAACAAATGTTAATAGTTAGAGCGGCAAAGGTTTGCAGATGGGGCAAAGGTTTGCACTGCGAACCTTTACCCCATGACTCCTGCAAACCTTTACCCCATTTCGTGCTGGTTCTGTTTCTGCAGAATGGACGCCACTGTATTTGAGTTAACCCAAAACTTAAGGTAGGATTTGAAAGGTTATTTACCACCCTAACATGCGAAAATAAGCCCAAAACAGTTCGTGAGTTTGAGTGATGCTCAAAATTACTCAAAAGTTGCAAAAAATTACATTAAAAGAGACGAAAATAAACTTACCTCATTTTCTCTGCAAAAGGGAGTCTTAACTCCAACATTTTTTACGAGGCAACTGACTGGAAGTAGAGGAATGCATTGCCTACCCTATTCTTCCTAAAACTCTTCCCGGTCATTTTAAAATGTATGTGCGAACCTTTGCCCCATGCGAACCTTTGCCCCCACCTACCCTACAAATTATTTACAGAAAGCATATTATAATGAGGTCTATTTTGACCAATATTTGATGAAGAAATGTTTGTATGAATTTAATGTATTATGATTTGTAACTCTTTAAATTCTTTTTACTATTATTTTTATTCATTTTGTTTTTCATTCTATATCCTAATAAAAGTGTCTATTTCTATAAATGCTCAATACCATTTATTAAAGTAACCAGCCATACATTTTTAACAATATTTATTACAATGTAGTGCCTATGAGATTTTATTGAGCCAGAAATTAAGTCTCAAGAACGACGTAAAATGCCTAGGTTTGGGATGGGGTCAGCAAAAAAAAAATCTTGTTCAAGAGGGGGTCCTCGGACTACCTAAGTTTAAGAACCCCTGGTATAGTTCAATGTTTCATAAGGATAAATCTAATTGTTTCAAAACTGTAAAAGCCTTACCAACAGTGTTAATGAATTAAAAACTATCGTGATAATCTTATCAATCGTGAAATTGGTAATTTTAGATACACGAATTAGTAACGTTTTCATTCTTAAAAAAAATCCCATAAACTGTAATGTTACAAAGGTAAATAATATTAATTTCCCGTTACGAAATAATAATACTTTCAGAAGTGAAAATGCTCAATTCCTAGGAAAAAAAGTATCAGTTTTTTTTTCAGCTTTTTGCAATACAGGTGCTTGATAAATAGAAAATCACTCCTATGTTTGCATCGGAGGTGATTTATGCATTTCTTATGTTTTCCGAGTAAATAATGCTGTCTTGTGAAAATGTCTCACGATATAAAGTGGGTTTCTTCGCGCATTTTAAATTTAGGAACTCCTTTCAGATATTTCTTTTCTTAAACCGTTTTTCTCTCTTTCTTTGAAAAATGGCCGCAGCGCTTCTAACCAACCTTCCTTCTGTGAGCTTATCTTTATCATGTATTTTCCATTTCAACTCTCAACTTGCTTACTTAGCAAAAATATGGCGCAATTGTTCCTAGACCGCTTCTGAGGTATTTCCCTATTGCATTGTGCCAGATAGTTGCCAACAACTTAATTTTTATTTATGTTCTCTCTTTCCCGTCTTTTCGTACGCAGTTTCTCATCCAATACCTCAGGTCCCATTTTCCTCGGACGAAAGTGAAAAAAAAATGGCCAGTTAGAAGGAAAACGTATCGGGCGAATGGGTGAGCATTTAAAGAACGGAGAGAGAAAAAAAAGGTGAAATAAGTAGTTTGAGTAGAATCGAGTTGTGTAAGGATTTTTCCTCATTTGTTGGATACCCAGTCATTAGAGCTTGGACATTGGATTTCTGTTTAGATTGAGACTGTTGTGAGAGTTCTTTTTTAAATTGCGGCAGGCACTAGATCAAAGATTTCCAACCGATGTGCCGCGGCACTTTAGTGTGCTGCGAGATATTTTTGGGGATAAACGAAAAAATATTGAAATAAATATTAAGTTACCCTTTTCCTTACGGGGTGGGATAGCATGTATCCCAAGAATACGGGCCCATGAATGAATATATATATATATATATATATATATATATATATATATATATATATATAAATAAATAAATAAATAAATAAATAAATAAACACACACATACATATATATATATATATATATATATATTGTACCAAATCCGAGCAACGGGAAGATATTTTAAAAAATGAATTTCAAATACAGAAATAAACATGTCAGTTACCACAAATTGAAAAATAGAAATTTATAAAACGTTAAATCTTCAGTACACTTTTAACAACTTTCAGAAGAGTAGACAAGATAAAAACGTTGAATCTTCGCTGGAAGCTGAACAATTCCAGCACCAAAAGAACTTTTCTTAACAAGGAGGGAATTTAGATATAAAAATTAATCAAAATATAACAGTTATTAATAAGTAGCATTCGATCTCAACTTCCTTTCCTCTAAGGACCTCGTCTTAAACCAACCGAGAATAATCTTTTTACAAGAAGAACATCACCTGTTGAAAAACCTCAACCGATCGCATCCAAACCAACTATTTAACTGATCTTTTTATTCCAGACTCTTATTCACCTAGGAAACAAAACCCGTGTTGCCACACCGCTCAACCAAACCATTTTCCAACAACAGACCAAAGAGCAGGATTTATTACTTACTCCATGGTAGACGTGTGAACGCGCTAAACCATAATTTTATTTAACGTGAACTCCAAAACATCGCATTCTGGCGATAACACGCCAAGTTGGCCCCAAACTCGTAACAATATATATATATATATATATATATATATATATATATATATATATATATATATATATATATATATGTAATAAATTAAATATTAGGCCCTCCATTCTATCATTTAAATTCCCTTTCCAAAATCCAATCCCCAGAACATTATCTTAGCGCTTTAAAAACCCATAGCAACAGAACTTCCCATAAAATAGCAAACGTTGCATTTCTACACGTGTATACGTCTCGAGAAAGGCGTGGGTTCGCATCGCCAGCCCCAAACTCCGCTGACACTTCAAAATAACAGGCACATGTACCTCGCTTCTAGCCCGTAAGGTAGAAAGGTGATATTGCACTTCGCTCCGAGCTGTCGTCCTAGTAGGACGGATGTTACTATCGCTCTAATAAAACTATTCGACACGACCGCTTCCAAATTTGATTTAATTCCTTTCAGGCTCAGTCTAGCTCCAGCCATGTAAATACGAGCTAGTTTTCCTTTTCAGGTTGCATTTTAAGAACAAGATGTAATGGTTATATTACATATATATATCTATATATATAAATACACATACACACACACACACACACACACACATATATATTCATTCATGGGCCTGTATTCTTGGGATAAATGATATCCCATCCCGTGAGGAAAAGGTTAATATCAAACATTTGTTCTCTAAGCACCAGTAGCAAGTTTCACATTAATAAAACAAAAGTATTTTTAGTGGTTTATATTGTAGTCCTCTAGTGTAATACTACACTGAACCTTATGGCCATTTTCGAAACTGTATTTGTATGTTCTAGTCTGGTGTTTGTTACTTATATATTTCAATGAATAAATAAATAAAATCATCAATGGAGTAACTATTTATTTCAACTTAAATTTGCCATGTTCCTGGTATAAATTTCGCTTTGATTTAATATTTAAAAAATCAAACAAAAATTAAATTCTTACAATTTGTGCCCCGAGTTTCTTCTTTCATTGGTAAAAAGGTAAGGAATCCCTACACTAGATTTCAAGAGTACAGTAGTGTACATGCAGGTAATTTGTGTTAATAGTTCTACCTCAACTTCATAAATTCAAAATTTAAATTAAAAAGCAGACATCTCGTCATGGCTATTATAAAGTACTTGCAACCTAGTTTCGGCATGAATTCTGAGTTTCATTTGTATCACAAAAAGTTATGACGGGATAAGCAAAAAAATCGTTAGTTTTTAATGCCATGAACAGCCACTACATCGATCGCGATCGGCTTGTCGACGCTTAGTTTTTCGGTCTTTCACATCCATCCTGGGTCACCATATTTGCAGTTTAAATTCTACATTCAGCCTACATTTATACATTCAGTTCTACATTTATAACAACATTTTCATAGCTTTTCGCGTTGATTAAAATTTTTGCCTGCTTTCAAGCAATTGAACAATGTTAATATGGTGTTATGTTCTCAAGGCGTCAGTTTACAAGGTCCCCAGTACGGAGTGCATATGCAGAGAGAGAAGACAATATACAGAAGGAAATACAGACACAGAGATATATATTTTTAATTTCACACAGATGACCCCCTGCAATGGACAGTGGTATTTTCACAGCTTTCCGTTCAAGACCTATTCCAGGCGGAAGACTGACTTTACCCCAAATGACAGCCCTTAGCGTGAAAGGCGCGAAGCCATCCACTATGCCAAGTGGGCGACACAATGTAAATATATAATACAGAAGTATAACATCTATCAGTAAATGGAATAGTTCTAGTTATCTGGGTTTTGATAACATACTCATAATTTTAGAAATGATAAAATTGTTGAATACTTGAAAATTTCTCACCCAAAAGTGTTTGGGTCAAAACTAAGCGAGCCATTAAAATGTTTTAATTTGAACCGAAACTATAACCTATATAAAAATTTCCTGCTTTGCGACGCAAATTTAGAAATAAAGCATTTAATCAAGAAAAGTTCGTTCCGGGGAGCCATTTTCATGAAAGTTTATGGTGGTTTGTTCTGAACCAATTAAAAAACTTGTACACTTTTTAAAGTCATAGACATTTTGCAGTGGGTGGAAATGGGTTGCTGTGGTATTTTAAAACATGAAAGTCAAGCTGCAGTTGACAAATGATACTTGATATATGCAATTTGCCAATAATGTTTGAATGTTAAAAAGGGAATATTATCAAACTTTTCTCACTTGCATAGCTTATTGGTATAATAAGTGTAGACTAGGCAATTGCTGAGAGACATGGGTTCTGGGTTTTGGTACAAAAATCGCATAAGATGAGGACCGTATGTGATGATGCGTACTACAATACGCATAAGATGAGGAAATCATTCGAAATCAATTTTATACTTCAGGATCCTGTTGAGCTCCCTAGAAGGGAAAGATGACGGTATAGGTCTTAAAATTTCAACCAACCCACCTTTATAGGATTGTTTCTAGAGAAAAATTGTTTCCTTAAGGTTTGCTTCTTGCCATAAATAAAAATAAATTGCCCTAAATAACTCATTCCATTCGATTCATAAGGAAATAAATACAAGTCTTAATACTTTTAGATATCCGATGTGTCCTTTTATAATCCACTAGCGGACCGTCCCGACTTTTTCCGGGTTGAACAAAATATTATACCAATAAATTTCCAGTTGATACCCAATAAATTGTAAATCCTGTTTTACCTTAAATGTCCAATAAAAAGCGTAGTTCCAAATGTAGTTTTCTTCAATAAACCCTTTAACGTTGCCAGTTTCAAAAATCCTTTTTGTATTTATCAATACCCCCTCTCCTTGAATCCTAAAAATATTAAACCTTTTCCTTACGGGGCGGGATAGCATATATCCAAAGGATATATATATATATATATATATATATATATGTTTTGGAGATTACCCTCCACGTACAAAATCGCTCTCTCTTTATATATAAGTATAGATAGATAATAGAAAGAGGTTAAGAGATGAAATAAAAATAAAAAATAAAAAAAGGATTTTAAGTAAAGAATGTGTTATTTTAAATAATATTAAAAATTTTTTCAAATAATATTCCAAAAATAATATTCAAATTAATATTACGTTAGTAAATAATTAAAGTTAATTTTTTAAAAGAAAAAGGCAAGCCGGAGAACGGTTAGGTTCGAACCATTATCGTCAGAACAGAAGCCCACCGCGATAGCACCACGCTAAGGATCGTTGAAGACTTCGGCACAAAAAGCGGTAGAGGACAATAGCGGTAACAATGGAGATTGTTAGGATTAAGCCCCTAACTTTATTTCTACTGATCAGATATACATAATATATAGCCTATGTCCATCTGGAATAATGTACCTTTCAAACAGTGAAAGAATTTTTCAAATAGGTGCAGTGGTTCCGGAGATTACCCTTCACGTTCAAAATCGCTCTCTCTCTTTATATATAAGTATAGATTATAGAAGTATAGATACACATTGGTATCTCAAAATTAGAGTAAGAGATGAAATAAAAATACAAAAATAAAAAAAGGATTTTAAGTAAAGAATGTTTTTTTAATTATTTAAAGCACCTAAAATAATATTCAAATTAATATTACGTTACTTAATAATTGTGTGCTCGGCCGCCATCTTGGATTTTTTTGCGCCAACTTGGCGATTTTACCGTGTTTTGAGGAGTGGAAAATTTCTCGCCAATGTGTTTTAAGCGGTGTTTTCAAAACGCTGGACTTAGAATTTTTTTTGCTTTTTTAATAAAAACCACCTGTTTAAATTATGAAATCAGATTTGACCTTAATTTGGTGCATACAATAAAATCGGGACAAGGATTATTTGACCATTTATCCTGCTGTGTTGGAAATAAGAAAAAAAACCCTTTTCCTAAACCAATAACTTAACCTTAACTAACTTTTTAACTTAGGTTCCTGGGGAGAGAGAAGTTGAACTTCAGTTATTTAAATTTATTTGTAATCCACTACAACTTGGAATTATAAAATATTTTAAAATATATTGTATTTAAAATGTATACTGTATTTTACATTTTACGAAAAAATGATGGCAGATAATATTTACTTCAAATAAATGAAATTGTGTATCATTATAGTATACTAATTGATAATTGATAAACAAAATTAAAAGCAACTTAAATTTAATAAGTTAACGAAAAACTGATAATGGATTCAAAAATTTTCAACAAAAAGACTCTTAGTTTTAAAAATAATTTACTCTTTTGAGTATAGTCAATTTGACTCAGATTTCCAGGTCAAGGCCAAGATCTGACCTAAAATTATTATACTGTAATTAAAAGATCACATCAGAAATAACTGTTTGATCTTAAAATTAGAGAATTGACATTGGGTTATTTTTACCAGAACGCAATAATTATCGCCATGCGAAATGCGCCAAACCCTGGCGGAAAAATCCAAGATGGCGGCCGTGCACACAAATCTAGAGTATCCCCCCTAACTTTATTTCTACTGATCAGATATGCATAATATATAGCCTATGTCCATCTGGAATAATGTACCTTTCAAACAGTGAAAGAATTTTTCAAATAGGTGCAGTGGTTCCGGAGATTACCCTCCACGTACAAAATAGCTCTCTCTCTTTATATATAAACTAGTTGAAAACCCGCGCTTCGCTACGGAGTACATTCAAATTAAATACAACGGTCAATGTATGCAATTTATGCCAAAAAATAAATATATATATTTATAATAAATGCGATGATCAATGTATACAATTGATGTAAAATATATATCTATCTATCTATATATATATATATATATATAATCTTAAGGGATATGCATTTTTTTTGGATAATATCCAATCGTCTGCTGCATTAGAAAGAGAAAAAAATATTTTTTTTGTCTATTTAGTTGTTACGCACGTGACGATAAATTTATTGAAAGTACCAGAAAAAGGAATCACGTCATCAGCATTTAATAAATTAAATTCTAAAATTTAATATTTAAAAATTCACCAAAAATCAGGAAATGGAGGTAAAAATTTGAAAAAAATTTCATTTTGAAGAAATTTTTATGATCTTTCTCGTGATATAAATTTTATAACCCTCAATGTATTATTTTAAATGCAAACGTAAAAAAAGTTTAAAAAACAGCTTAAAAATTTAATTTAAAAAAATCTAAGAAGAATTTTTGAAAAATCTTTCTTAATGCACCCCTACACTATTAGAAGAATCGCCATGCAAAATTTCAGCCCTTTAGGTCCAGCGGTTTGGTCTGCGCGTTGTATGTCAGTCAGTCAGTCAGTCAGTCAGTCAGTGAATGAATGAGTCAGTTACGGAACTGTTTTATATATATAGATAGATATAGATTAAACGTTTGTCACTTGGAGAAACGTTTAATTGACAAAACGTTTACAATATAGACGTTTACAATATAAACGTTTACAATTGACAAACGTTTATAGATACACATTGGTATCTCAAAATTAGAGTAAGAGATGAAATAAAAATACAAAAATAAAAAAAGGATTTTAAGTAAAGAATGTTTTTTTAATTATTTTAAGCACCTAAAATAATATTCAAATTAATATTACGTTACTTAATAATTGTGTGCACGGCCGCCATCTTGGATTTTTTTGCGCCAACTTGGCGATTTTACCGTGTTTTGAGGAGTGGAAAAATTCTCGCCAATGTGTTTTAAGCGGTGTTTTCAAAACGCTGGACTTTGAATTTTTTTAGCCTTTTTAATAAAAAACACCTGTTTAAATTATGAAACTTAGAAAAATTTTTGAAAAATCATTTAAACGTTGGACTTAGATTTATTTTTGGGTTTTTGATAAAAACCACTTTTCTCTGAAAAAATCAAATATTGGAAATTTTGGGTTTTTCTTTTAGCTTTTTTAATAAAAACGACCTTTTTAAATTGTGAAACTTAGAAACATTTTTGAAAAATCATTTAATCGTTGGACTGAGATTTTTTTTTGTCATTTTTAATTAAAAACTACCTTTTCAAATTATGATCCATATGAAAAATTTGGTCAAATGAATTTTACTTACAGATAAAATTTCAATGCCATCTATTCAGTTTGCCCTAACTCTGTGACTAATAGCAATGAATCACCAAAATATTATGCCAATATATTGTTAATTAGAAAAAAAATACAGCATTTTCGTACCACCTAAATAACTTGCAATTTAAAAATTATCTAAAATACAGCTTTGAAAAATGTAAAATAATTATGAACCCATAAATTTATGGTGAGTAACCAGATCCTCTCTCTTATTTTTTTCTTTTTTTTAAGGGCATTGTGGTAATGAAATTTTACTTCAGATTTGACCTTAACCAAATATTTGGTGCATACAATAAAATCGGGACAAGGATTATTTGACCATTTATCCTGCTGTGTTGGAAATAAGAAAAAAAAACCTTTTCCTAAACCAATAACTTAACCTTAACTAACTTTTTAACTTAGGTTCCTGGGGAGAGAGAAGTTGAACTTCAGTTATTTAAATTTATTTGTAATCCACTACAACTTGGAATTATAAAATATTTTAAAATATATTGTATTTAAAATGTATACTGTATTTTACATTTTACGAAAAAATGATGGCAGATAATTTTTACTTCAAATAAATGAAATGGTGTATCATTATAGTATACTAATTGACAAACGATAAACAAAATTAAAAGCAACTTAAATTTAATAAGTTAACGAAAAACTGATAATGGATTCAAAAATTTTCAACAAAAAGACTCTTAGTTTTAAAAATAATTTACTCTTTTGAGTATAGTCAATTTGACTCAGATTTCCAGGTCAAGGCCAAGATCTAGCCTAAAATTATTATACTGGAATTAAAAGATCACATCAGAAATAACTGTTTGATCTTAAAATTAGAGAATTTGACATTGGGTTATTTTTACCAGAACGCAATAATTATCGCCATGCGAAATGCGCCAAACCCTGGCGGAAAAATCAAAGATGGCGGACGTGCACACAAATCTAGAGTATCCCCCCTAACTTTATTTCTACTGATCAGATATACATAATATATAGCCTATGTCCATCTGGAATAATGTACCTTTCAAACAGTGAAAGAATTTTTCAAATAGGTGCAGTGGTTCCGGAGATTACCCTCCACGTACAAAATTTGCTCTCTCTTTATATATTAGTATAGATATAGATTTAATTGCCATACATATCTTATTGTTGTTATAAACTTCCCAAAGAAGCTTAGTGCTGAGAAAATATTTATTAATTAGCCAGACTCCTACTTTAAGTAACAATTTCAGTGCTTCTATAATAAACAAATTTCGATTTAATTTTTCGCCGAGACAAAGCTATCTTTTCTCTGAGCGCATAATTTAATAGAAGATTCAGCTTTTTTTTTATTATCATCTCGTTTAATTACGAGACACTGTAAAAGTAATTTTAAAGCGAGATTTTTAAAGAACGGCAAAATGAAAGAGATGATAAACAGATCAGTAAAGCGGATGGGCTGTTATATAAATCGACCAGTGGAAATAGTAAATGGGGATCCAATTTTTTGGATATCTACGAAGATCTCGAGGATCATTGAGGAGGTGCCTTAAAAGCTCATTACACCTTTGTGTTCTTAAAATATGCAGAAAGGAATTATTACTTAGTCACTAGATAGAACTAATTTGATTTTCGCGTTATAAAAACGTGATAAACTGCTGTGGGTTGATACATTCAGTGGGAAGTATGTAACCGAAAGAGATGTTATTTAAAAATTATAAAGGGGTCTGTTTTACTCAGGGGTACTTACTGATTGCATCTAATTTTCTCCAGCATAAGCAAAATTTACCACAACTTCCCTTTTTGATGTATTCAATAGTAGTCTTTGACCAGTAGTGGGGTGTAGCGTAAAACTACACAATTTTGAATTTTAATTATTGACTATAATTTTTCAGAAATTTTTTCCAGCGCCTTTTGGTAGTTGAAAAGATTCAGTCACTTGGCATATTTGGCGAAGTTATTTTATCCATTTTATCGCCGCAGACTGTTGCCGCTGACCAGTTGCATTGCGCTATTCTACCAGAACGGGTTTTGTGGCGAGTGCCAAATTGGCGAGATTTTTCCCCTTTTCGCCTGGGCGCTAATTTCAACATTCGTTTGTTGGAAGTCTAGTAACTTGGACGGTTTTTTTGTTGTTGATCTGATGTGTTTACACATTGGGGAAGCACGTGTTGGATATCCTTAATACGATCACTACCCACTTCACCACATGGGGTATTTCACAATTTTTGGTTGCCAATGAGTTTGTTGTGGTTTATTTTCTGTCTTTTCTGTTACATCTTCCTCCATACGCAACTCCTATCCCGCTCGCCCGAGGAAGAAAACTGAAATGCGAATGTAAAAGGTGTCGATTGTCTGTGGGCTACACAGAGAAGAGAAAAATAACAGCACTTGAAATTTTGAGCTCGAGAAGGTTTGAGCGTGGCAATAAGTACAAGGAGCGGCCATTAATTTTCAGGACTGATCTAATAACTCCAGAAAATATTACATGAAATACATACCCATTTAATATGTTTCGAAGTAACTCCCACCTGCCAAATGCACTTCTGTGCTCGGCTGTATAAGTTTCGGAAACAACTTTTAAAGTCCTCTTTCGGAATGCTCTTTAATGTGGACGTCACCGTTTTCTTGATGGCTTCGACATCCTCAAATCTTGTTCCCTTCAGCAAATTGGCCCAGAATGAGGTCGTGGTGATGCAGCATCCTCCATACTCTCTGAACTTAGCATCGCCAGACTTTTTCTTGTTTCCAAAACTGAAAGATTTGCAGAAGGGAACAAGATTTGAAGATGTCGAAGCCATCAAGAAAACGGTGACGTCCACATTAACGAGCATTCCGAAAGAGGACTTTAAAAGTTGTTTCCGAAACTTATACAGCCACGCACAGAAGTGCATTACGACAGGTCGGAGTAACTTCGAAACATATTAAATGGGTATGTATTTGATATAATATTTTCTGGAGTTATTAGATCAATCCTGGAAATTAATTGCCGCACCTTGTAGGTAGCACAGGAGATAAAACATTATGCGAGATTTTAGTAGTCTGTTTACGGCCAAGTATTCAGGATTAATTTGGAGAATAACTAATTTGGATTTAGATGTCTTTTTAGAATGAGAGTTGGGGTGATATATGAACTTCGATGAAGTTTGTCGGCACAAAGCCAAGAAAAGAGAGTCAACTCATTTCGAACTAACTTTCTTCGTCAAGCCGGGAAGCATTAGATGTGATTGCTTGTATGCACAATTTAGAAATTCAGACATCATTAAACTTTTGTATTTAAATAGAAACAACTGAATTTTCCAGAAAATCTTAGGAGTCGAATTCAGAAGGGAAAGCATGTAAAGATATCGACTTTCAGTGAAATTTGTGTGCTCAAGATTACTCAGGAGACTCGGAAGCTAAACGCACAAGTAAAACAAGGTGAGGAGTAAAAAGGCTTGTAAAAAGAACCGATATGAAGGTCTTACTAAGTGGTATTAAGAAAGAATACAATATATACATTATTTGTAAAAGGTGTTTTTTTTTGTTTTATCCCTTTTTCTCCCTTTATACTTAACCAAAATCGGTAGATGAGGTACCATTATAAATATTAAGATCTCCGATTCGTGCGAATTGTTAATTTAGAATTACACATTTTATTGTTTGTTTAAAAATATAAGTATAAAATTATAAACAATTTTCTTCTCCTAGATGGCGCGCACGCTATCTTTTTTTATTTTACCATTATCAATCACACTGAACTTTTAAATTTAAAAATAGTTTGCTTTTATTATGATTCTGTGATTTCATTAATGAGTTTCTTTATTGGCAACATCCGCGTAGGTGTACATTATTCTTTTTACATGGAAAAACCATATATATTATTTCTAGAAGGTGATTTTTTGTGACGATCCCTCTCTCTCCCTTCATACTTAACCAAAATCGATAAATGAGGTACCATTTTAAAGATTATGTTCCCCGATTCTGACGAATTGTTAATTCAGAATGACATATTGTAGTGTTTGTTTAAAAATCAGTGAAAAATTGACTTTTGGCCCTGAAGTTCTTTCCCTAGATGCGTCGAAACGGCACAGTCAAATAGTATGCACAGAGGTTTTGTAATGTAAATATCACATTTTCCACATGTTTGTGTCATATTTAACTTTTATTATTGTCTACATAGGTGTTTTGGCGTGTACATATCTCATATTCTCCTGTTTTGTCTTATGCATTACCTCTAATATTGTGACCAAAGACGTTTTGTAATTGGTTTTGTGTTATCCTTACGCACCATTGTTTTTTTGACAAATAAACAATTGCTACAAATGAACCGGTTCTTCTTTCATCCTACTACAAACCACCAACCTCGCTATAAAATTTATCGTGTTTTAATCGCATGCGAAATGGTCGCACGGGCCACCTAATATGATCAAATGATTAGAACAGAACAGGAAAGTGAAATATTAAAAGAAGCTTTTATGAACGAATTATTTTTCAAGAAACTCATAAAGATGAAGTAGACAGGTCACAAACAAAATCTGAGGATTAAGTGATAGGTAGCATTGTTCTCCAGAAATTCTTCATGTATGGAACTGATCCCTTGGCTATTGAGAATTTATTTTTATTGGCAGATAACTCGATGCCATTCTTAATTTTGTGGATTTTGGGAATCTGTGTGTTCCTGTTTTGAGTTTGATTCAGCAAAAAGAAAAAATTGCTTCAGATGCAATGAGTTGTGCTATACTTTCGGCTTTGAATTTTGCAACGCAAGGTATTTTGTTAAAGTATCGGTCTTTGGTTCTTAATAACCTTGATATATTACTGTCAACTCGTCTACTGCCACTCTAACTTCATGTGACTTTTCATTCATATCTCTTGGGCCACCGATGATTCATATTACAGCATTTAATGCATATGAATGTAATGGAATTTCAAGTATTCTCGTGTTCGCAGCTACAAAATAATAAAAAGGATATACAATTGTATACTTTTATTTTCACCATGTACCCTTAAAATTCTTTTATAAACTTGTAAAATTTCATGCATCGTATATTTTTCAATTAGTAGTATGAGGTACTTTAGTTTCAAACGTTTATCCTTTTTCACGTAAGATTTCCAGTCGGAATTCTAAAAGTTACTAGGCTTAGGCAATATTAAGTTAGCAGCAAGGTCCAATAGCGTCAGATGTGATGGATGGAAGAAAACAATGAAGGAAAAGACGGTTCCCCTCCATTGAGGTTGCCGATGCGATCTTCGTTAAAGATTCACTGCCAAAGACCCGCTCTCTGGCTACACCAAGCGTGTCCAACCGCTGCCCACATTTCTGCATGCGGCCTTTGACAACTAGTAACGCGGCCCCACAAGATCGTAAAATTTATAAGACCTATGTTCTCAAAGACATATATCCAGGGCTTCGCAATCACGCCTTATTCCTGTCATTGCTTCTTGGCACCACGTGAAATTTTGAGCAACTATTTTCAGAGAAGCACATGAAGGGTACAATTCGATAGAAAATTTCTGATGAGCATCTTAAGAACTCACTGGAAATGCAACTACCTCCATCAAACAAGGCATTTAACAATATTTCCCCTAAAACAAGATCAAATATCCCTCTAGTTTTAAGTTTATGATGTCCTCTGTTTTGGGTATTATAGTAAAAAATAAAATAAATAAAGGAAGTTTTGTTACCTATATGCATTGAATATGTGACATATTTTAGATGTGGCCAAGACAATCCCACTTCCCTCAATGCGGTCCTTGTAAGCCAAAAGGTTGGACACCCATGGTCTACACGATTGACTAGTTTGTTAAGATAAATCGATATTTAGAAAATGTAATGAGGGTTATAAGGTCCCGAATTTCTTTATCAGGCATCGTGCGACAAAAGACTCTTGGTGTGCTTCCATAGTGAATATCTAGGACCCGAAGTGTAACTTAAAACTGATTTATTAGTGGATTCAACCAAAAGATAAAAATCTCTGTCGTAAAGTTGATAGAAGTCAAGTTTAAATAACAGCACAGGGCTATTACCTGAACTCTTTACTCAGTTTTCGTGGCCAAAAACTAGCGATACAGGTCGAACTCATAACTAAACCGGATCTCTCTAACTAAACAGAATCCCTTTTTGTCCTTTTCCGCTGCTTATATACAATTTAGAATCATGATACCAACGCCCTCTTGGATGGAGTAAATAGAGGAATGATAAAGAAAATAATTGTTGAGGGAGAAAATAAAAAATAAGAACGTGACTGGGTGTCTAAGGATTTGTTTTGGGGTGATTTCTTTTTAGGAAACTTTTTCGCCTAGGAGTTGAGAGTATGAATATAAGTTATTGAAAGAAAATAAAAACACCAAAAAGGAGTAAAGATAGATGGCGATGAAAAAAATACCCTATAAAATTTATAAGATTAAAATGGGTCTATTTGAATTTTGAGTTCAAAAACAGCTTTCTTCGAGAGCCGAGTAACAAATCGCACAATACACAAACATTGGCTACAAAAAGAGCTAATACACATTTACGTTGATATGCATTTTTCGTTAATACTTAGTAAGTGCGATTTCTTATTCATATTTTGTAGAAGACTGTTACTACCTCCGAGTTGAACATTTTTCAGTTTTATTGTGGATATCAAAAGTTTTTCCTCTTAATAAACCATTAGTTGTAAACTCAAGTTAAATATTTAATAAATTTTTTCAAGTCAGTTTGAACTTTTTTATATCCGCAAAATCTTTGAGAAGTTATCAAATATTTAGGAAAGAGTAGGTGAAGAATGACTTTACGTTTGTGTGATTTCTATGTAGGGCAATTGAAGGATGAACATAAAAATTTTGGTATTAAAATTATACATTTTTATTTTGAAAGTTTTCCAATAATTGCTGACTAATTTAATGATTATTTTGGAAGCTTTCTCCAGAAACTAGGGTATTTGGACATAATAAAAAATTGACATTACTAATTAGAACTGCCATTTAGAAAAACCAAATTTACTTTTCTGCGTATTATCAGGATATGTTATGCTTAGGCATCTATCACGATGTGCATGATCTTTTTGTGTATATGGTAAACATTCACCTAAGTCAGTGGTTCTCAACCCGTAGAAATCTGCGGATCACTAAGCCAGAATTGAACCATGTGCGGCTCACCCTCACCCCATCGACTTGAGGGGGGGGGGGGACCTTCCAGGGGGTATGGGGGTATTGATTGTCCCTCAGGTAGAAGGGATACAGGATTAACGTACTCACTGTTGTTTCAACCTTGTTTCAATCTTCAGAATTAGATAGCCTAAATCTCAGCCTGAAATTGAAACATTTATTCATGGGTGATTAGGCAAAACAGTTTTATAGAACTCATTTATTATTGCTATTGTATAGTGTACAGTACGACTTAACTGCAAATTCTTTAAATTTAATACAAAAACTTACTTTTTTTATAATGTTTAAATGTTTATCGTATATAGGCCTTAGCCTATTACATAATGATATAAAAGTATGAATTACAAATTTATGTTGCAATAACAATTTGGAAACTTTTTTTATATGTGGTGCTGGACCACTCCCAAGGCTCTCGCGGACCACCGGTTGGGAACCACTGACCTAAGTAAAGGTTATGCATCTTTTGTCCGAGGGTCTCGGAGATATCCTTCACTGTAAAGAGATTTGTATTACTTTCTTTGGAATAGATTCAAGACTAGCAATTTTATTTGCAGCCTCAATAGCAAAATATAAAGCGAATTGGATTCTTGGGAGCTTAGTCGCTTCTGTAGTGAAGGATGTAAAGAGAAAAGAAACTAAGACAAACAGAGTACAAGACTGCTCTTTTTTTCCAACGTTCAGTTCACCCAATCCAATTAGTTCCGATTCCATGGTCATAGGAAAAGTGAGAAAATCCTTCTTTTAATTTATTTGAGGCACAAAAGACGGGATCTTTCGTTCTGGGGAATTTCGTAATCAATCACTGAAGATGAAGAAAACTAAATTTAAATAGAGTTATTTTGAACAAAGGTAAAACTTTCAAGCCAGTGAACAATTTTATCATTGCAAAAGAGCACATTATTATTATAACTATCATCTTTAGATAAGAGATTTTTTGATAAATTTCTCCTTTATTCTGAGAGATTCTACCAAATGCTTTCAATAATTATACAAAAATTTTAACAAAAAATGAGCCCTGATCGACGTTATCTGAATGTATTAGCATTTCCAGTGGTACCATTAAAGGAATTGCATGGCTTAATGTATGGTAGGTATTTTGTCGGATATGTTGCTTTAATGTTGAAGGTCGCGAACATCGTATCAAAATTGCGACGAAAATACCAACCAGCATTAAAGTCATCTTGGTTTTAAATTATGAAGCATCTCAACAGCATCGCATTTCCAGAAAAAAAAGAACCGACGAAACTCATTTTCTTCTGAAGGAATCCCCGTTGATGCTTGATATTTAGAGTTGTGGTAACTTTGCGCCGTTTCAAAGGGACAAAGTAAAATGACAAAAAAGGGAAAACGGATATTTCTTTCTTTGTTAAAACGCGGAACATGAATGGCTTCGTGCGTGGACACCGATGTTTCCTGCCTTGATGATAGTATTATGAAGGAGAAGACCACGTATGGAAATTTTCTCCCTTAATATCCCGGTGCCGAAGAAAAGAATAGCTTTTTATGGATATATTACAGCGTAGCTCTTTGTTGTAGCACCTCTTCAACTAAGTATTCAGGATGTCATCCACTCTGTTCAGACAACACACCAATTGCAGATTATCGAGTCTCATAATGACCCCTCTCCTTCCAAATCATATAATGAATGTATCATTTACTTATAGATCTATATACATAGGATGGAACTTTATTAGTGGCAGGCTAGGTATGTACAAAGTATACAGAAGAGATACAGGGGTGAAACTTTTACAGCCCTTTAAAGTAGTAACCAGCATTGTTTAGAACCCGTTGCTAACGTTCTGGAAGCTTTAAGATGCTGTTGGCAGCAACTGATCTGTTGATCCTTTTATGGAGTGGTCTACAGTCTGCAGAATCTCTGGTGGAAACCACGGAGTGGTTCCTTCATCTTGGGGATGAGATCAAAGTCACAGGGACTCAGGTCCGAGGAATATGGGGGGGGGGATATAGATCTATAAGTAAATGATACATTCATTCTATGATTTGGGAGGAGAGGGGTCATTATCAGACTCGATAACCTGCAATTGGTGTGTTGTCTTAACAGAGTGGATGACATCCTGAGGACTTTGTTGAAGAGGTGCTACAACAAAGAGCTACGCGATAATCTATATATATAAAACAGTTTCGTAACTGACTCACTGACATACAACGCACAGACCAAACCGCTAGACCTAGAGGGCTGAAATTTTGCATGGCGATTCTTCTTATGGTGTAGGGGTGCACTAAGAAAGATTTTTGAAAAATTCTTCTTAGATTGTTTTAAATTAAATTTTTGAGCTGTTTTTGTAACTTTTTTTCAAGTTTGCATTTAAAATAATAAATTGAGGGTTATAAAATTTATATCACAAGAAAGATCATAAAAATCCCTTTAAAATGAAATCTTTTTCAAATCTTTACCTCTATTTTCTGATTTTTGGTGAATTTTTAAAGATTCATTTTTAGAATTTAATTTATTAAATGCCGATCACGTGATTTCTTTTTCTGGTACTTTAAACAAATTTATCGTCATGTGCATAACAACTAAATAGACAAAAAAAATATTTTTTTTCTTTCTAATGCAGCAGACGATTGGATGTTATCAAAAAAATATACCTTACGATTTTTTTATAAATAAATAAATAAATAAATAAATAAATAAATAAATATATATATATATATATATATATATATATATATATTACATCAATTGTATACATTGATCATCGCATTTATTATAAATATATATATATATTTATTTTTTTGGCATTAATTGCATACATTGACCGTTGTATTTAATTTGAATGTACTCCGTAGCGAAGTGCGGGTTTTCAGCTAGTATATCCATAAAAAGCTGTTCTTTGCGTCGGCACCGGGACATTAAGGGGAGTGGTCACTTTTAAGTACCTTTAAAAGTATCTTTTCCAGACCTATGTTCGATTGTATGTACTACTCATTTTTACTTGATTTACCTGAAATTTTTTGAGTAACTGCTTATACTGTTTATTATATATATACAGTATTTCAAGGCAATTAAAAAGTAAAATCCTTTTTATGCATAAAAAGTGAATATTTCTTTTCAAATCGAGCATTTTGCAGTCAACTGCTGTGCGCATTCTGTCAAAATAAATTATTAAGGTACAGTAATAATTATTTACTATATGTGATTACAATAGTTCAGACAACAATATCCAGCAACATTACTCTAAAATATATTAAAATATTTTAGTACGTGCTATTTTTAATTAGAAATTTCAAAAATGACTAAGTAAAAGCTTGTAAAAAAATTCTTTAAAAAAATTTAAATTTGTTAAGGTTTAAAAATGTTGGTGGATTTTGTTGCCTGAAGTAGTGTAATCAGATATAGTAGTAAACAATTATTACTGTACCTTAATAATTTATTTTGACAGAATGCGCACAGTTGTTGACTGCAAAATGCTCGATTTAAAAAAAAAATTATTCACTTTTTATGCATAAAAAATAATTTTATTTTTTAATTACCTTGAAATACTGTATATATATATAATAAACAGTATTATAGGCAGTTACTCAAAAAATTTCGCGTAAATCAAGCAAAAATAATGAGTAGTACTTACAATCGAACATAGATCTAAAAATGATAGTCTTAAAGGTACGTAAAAGTGACCACTCCCCTTAAGGAAGAGAATTGATAGTAGAGAACACATCATCCAGAGTGTGCGCACAAGCCTTTTCTTTCTATCAGTACGATGCAACAAATTATTTCGTACAATAGACTGGTAACTAAAACATGGCTATGTTCCTCTTGTCACTGTGCAGGCGTGCGATGATTGTGGGGAGAGCGCATTCACTCTGAGGTAAGGTAGGTATGTGACGTACGTGCGGTGTACTGCTTTCCTGGGTTCTGTGTGGGGGCTCTACAACAGTGTTGCCACTATTAAAGTTCCATCCCTCGTATCTATATAAATGTATGTATATTCCAGCATAACTCTGGAACACCTGGAGCAATTTCAACCAAACTTGGTACGCATATGACTTACAGTCTAGAAAAAAACACTATAAGACACCCCTAGCACCCCTAGGAGGGGGAAAGGTATGGCATGTAAAAATAATCTAAAACGACTGCTATGAGTGTCAAATCCATAGTTTCCGGAGTCGTTGAGATGTGTGGTGACTCTCCCGATGCCATTTAAGCCCAAGTTCAGCCCCGTGTGCATGGGAGGAGGTGAGAAGGGGTGGGAGAAATGAAATGTTCAAAATGACCGAGATAAACCGAGATGTCCACCGAGTAAAACCGAGATGTCCGGCGTTGCCCGGAAATTTCACCGAGACCGGCCAAATTTCCGGGCAACGCCGGGCGAATAACTAGTAGGTTAATAAATGAAAGGTTATTTTGTAGAATCCTAGGTCATTGCTTGATCCATGGTTATTAGAAGGCCTCTTAAAGGGGTTATAATCTGGCAAGCAACTAACTGTTTAAAAATCCTTTTGAGTCCCCCAAATTATTGGTGAAGAACATTTTAAAGATTTTTTTTTCAAGTTCTGTTAAGCATTTGAAGTCATTATTTTCCCGATTTTTCTCGATATTTCGATTTACCTCGTATTAAAAACAAAGAAAAATTTTAAACATCTGACTGTTTTATTTCCCTTGCTTCATGTTATGTTATGTTTTAAGCCATGAGCTTATGAATAATTTGAGCAGCCCAGTTAAGGAAAATCAGTATTGTTATTTTGAGGCCTTACGAAATTCCATTATATTGAACTGTTCATTTTTTTTGTAGAAACAAACGAAATTGTTCTTAAATACGTGTTCTATGGCATATTTCCATCAAAAGTTCATTAATACATTTTAACTGGCATGCGTTAAGTTTATATAAATATATGTTTTAATTGTTTTATACTATTTTATTTACGCCGTATCGTTAGAATTCAAACGAATACTTTGAAAGTCTATGTCTTGTTTTCATTAATTGTAACTCTAAAAGGATTTTTAAACATCGATTGCCTGACTGGCAAAAACTGTTCAGAAGCATACCGTTTTAAGTTTTATTCAATTTTTGGAAGTCTCTGAAACATACATTTCTTAGCAGTATAATTATGTTCAAAGAATGGGTAATGAGCAATAGACTGGCTTAAGTATCCATGATAAGATATTATTAGCCTGAAGGTGCTTTATGCGAAGTTTTAACAAAAGTATGAATTATAGTTCGATTTCTTTTCGAATATAATTTTTATGTTATGTACACGTTACACTTATTTACTACTATTATAATTTCGTCACTGCCAAGATGAAAGACAGATTTTAAAGAAAAAATAATTAAGTGACCTACAGTTTTCATGAATTGTAATAATCACATTTTAACTATTTCTTGCTTTCTATATTTTTATGGTTAACTAGAGTACATAACGAAAAAACTATCAAAGTTGAGTTTCCGCTGACATTATTTTAAATGCGCTTACTTTAAGGCTTCATAAAATATTTCAGTTAAGAGTTCTGAGTATAAGAAGTTTGAGTTCAAGTCTATTATTTTTGGAGACATAACCTTATTCAAGAGTATTAACTAATTCGTGAAGGATTTAATGATGATATAATTTTTAAGAAATTAATATCAAAATACCGGGGAATTCAAAAGTAAGTAAACATTTAAAAAAGCCTTATTACGGTGATTAATTGACCTATAGCAGCGGTATGAGTACAGACACGCATGATATAACGTTGGGTTTTATATGATATCCAATAAAATATTTACAATAATTACAAATGTACACCATTAACATACCTTCCCGCATGAACATACATCCGCATTAACATACCTTCAACCATAAACCTTCAACCCATAAACCCGCATTAACATACCTTCAAACGAGGCCGCTATGAAAGGAACAGCAAAGGCAAAGTTGGCAACGGTAAAAAACTTGCCATATTGATCTTACCTGTTAGTATTCTTATAACAGGTTTCTGTCGCCCAGTGGCTAAGTGGTTAAGGCAGCAGCCTTCCACACGCCGGGGGTGCGGGTTCGATTCCCGCATAAGACTTGGCTGTATTCTGGGGAACCGGTCAGTCTTCCGCCTGCAAATAGAGCCCCGTCTAGAAAGGGGAGCTACAACACATCGTCCATCGCCGGTGTCATCGTTTGTCAATAAAATTCTTCTGTGATTGTGTCATTTGTCTGTTATTTCCTTGTATTCATATGTACACCGGACTGGGGTGTAATGTCGTCATCCTCCAGGGACATTAGCCAAAAAATAATAACAGGTTTCTGCGCTGTTAGTATTCTTATAAGGCACTGTTGGTGAAGCTTTATTGTTTATATTCTGAATTAGCAGCTGCAGCTTTGCGATCGTTCCTCCATATGACAGACGGTGCATCCGCATGATACCCACAGAAATTCTGTGTATTGCTGTCCGTAACATCTATCTCGTCTTCAGGTATTGCTCGCAAAGATGGAATTAAATATTTGTTATGAGATACAGTGCCTTCTATTACAGAAGGAACTCCCTCTGGTGAACATATTTCTTATTAAATTTTTAATTTTTTTCTGGTCTCTAAGGGCCTGTTCACATAAGAGTCCGGCAGCGGAAGCGTTAAAGTGTTGAAATATATTTAACCAATGACAAACCTACAAACGATTAGCAACGAATTTTTTAACGCTTATGATTGGTTTATTTCCGCCTCAGCGCCATCTTTCCTTTTGCGCTTCCGTTACCGGACTCCTATGTGAACAAGCCCTAATTATTGCGTTATCAGGGGTTACAGGTTTATAATTCACTGTAATAAGGCTTTCTAAAATGTTCACTAACTTTCGAATCACTCAATAGACAGACTTTTAGACTGAAGGGAAAAAACTGTGCAATGCGTCCAAGGGATTGAAAGCCCCCCTTTTTTTAAATATGAAGTTTTATGTAAATGAAATTAAAATGAAGCACAATTCTTAAGTCATGCCAGATTTGAAAAATTCTATTTACGGTCTTCCATGAAGTGAAGAACCGAGTGAGGCTAGAAAGAGATTTTATGACTGAATGGTCCTGTTACGTAATCCTTGGCATTTTCGAGGCTCTGCTGTCGATTCCGAATAGCGAATGTATTCATGCATGTGAATAGGAAAGAGCCTGGCCTCATTTTCCACAAAGCTTTACTTTAAAACACAGTAAAATGAAATTACCTATAAGGAATTTACGAGTTTGGTACATTTATTTCCTTCCCATTCCAATTTCGGCCGCAATCAAATTAGTCTTTTGAAACAAATGGTCTCGATCAATAGCAAAAATAAAAGTTTGATTTTGTTACAGATGCAACCGTAATATAAACGAAGAGATTTGATTAAAGTTTCTTTCTGCGAGTGCTATTGAGTGAATTTCAGTCTCTTCTAGGAATATTTTCTTCTCGGTATGGTTACCCTATCTGCGAAGATAGAATTTTATTTTCTCACTTACGGATAAAGTTTCTGAATCGTTTCATTTCAGTTGATTGTTTAGAGTTCATAATACAAATGGAATCAATATGGACTCAATGATTAATTTTAAGGCTTCTATATCTTATTTTTCTTTCGTATAGCATAGCTATTAGGTTTAATTATTCTTTAAGATTTTTAGTAGTAGTAAAGTATCTGATATTCTCCCAAAAATTACTTTATAACTGCCTCAGGATATACTCTATAAGGAATAGAGGTCTGAAACAGGAAGTTATGACATTTTTTACAACCTGCAACAGATCTAACTTATTGACACACTAAAACAGAAACAGGGAAAGTGGAGATGTACTAATTAAGTAAACAAAATTAGACAAGATTATTATTTGGATTTTTTATCTTTCGGGTATTGAAATATGGTATATAACAGAGTTTTCCAAACTATGCTCCCCGGAACACTGGTGTTCCTCGGAAAGTTAATAGGTGTTCCACGAAAACCTGGAATTGTTTTACATCCTACGACGGCTATAAGAAATTCAAACATGTTTGACGAATTAATGATCGAAAATGTCTAAAAAAATTAAGTATTCATGCATAATTTCTAAATACTAATTAAATGCTTTTCTTAGTTTTATTGATTATGTGTTATTACATACCCTACAAAATAAACAAGGTGTTTATTTTTTATTATTTATTTTATAAAATTTCAGGATTTACAAAGTCTTCCATCGCAAGAAAAGTTTAGGAAACCCTGGTGTAAATAATGATGTAAAATAATTTTGTAAACGTACAATTTGGGCATTTGCTAATTGACGTGCTTCTATTTACATAATTTATTGTTATCATAATTAATCGATATTCCTTTTTAAAGAGGTTTGTAATTTATTTGCAAAGAAATTATCTAAATTACTGATATTTGTTTTTAATCTTTAAAAGTTTAATCTTTATGCGTTCATTGCCCCAAAGTCTAAACTTTTAAAACATCTGTTAAATTGTGTGAGCCTAATTTTACGTTTTTCAAACTGAATTCATTTGATGTATTTTGAATTTCCTATGTCAAAATAGAATATAACTTGTGTTTCATCAGCGATATCTTTCCATAAAAGGGAAGGTAAATTCAGCATCACATTAAAAAATAAAAAATTTGATTATTTGTTTTAATTTTATAAAAAATTTCTCATCATTTTTCGGTTAACAGGATATTGAAGACATCAGATGTATTTTGAAAAACAGAATATTATTTATCCTGTTACTCGAAACCACTGGAACTAGCAATTCAATGCAATTAATAAGAGAAATCCTTTTTATAAAAGTCTATTGCTTGATTGAAATTACCAATATACCTACAAATTACATTTGGCGAAATCTGTAAGCAATAAATAAGATTTTGACAATATGTCAAAGAAAGAATAGAAAATTATAAATAACATAGTATAGATATATATATATATATGTCAAGGATTTAGTGGGAAAAGAATGATTATTCTAAATTTAAAGGGGGCTTGGGAATTAAATTATATTCGTGGCGTAATTCGCCTCTAATTGTTCGTATTTCAAGACGCGAATTGGGAAAGGGAAATTCCCCTTTTCATTATGTAATCTTGGCGCGCCTCTGGGTTCTGCGGTCGAGGAGGAAACATTTACATTTAGCCTTGAAAGATGTCTGGTTCGGGCTCTGCGCATGTGCAGGGAGAGTTGGCGCGCGGAGATGCCAGCGAATTTTTGTCAGAGCGCGGAATAAAAGTCGATGCTGTCAGTTGTGTATTTCGCCGCGGCTCTAAAAAAGAAATGGCGTATAATGAAATGCGTAGATCTGGAGAGGTGGTCTATAGGGAATTGAACTGAATAAATTCTACTCATTGGATACGATGCTGAGTCATCTCTGAGTGAATGCCTTACCTCGATGCCATGGATTATAAAACAAGAAGACTGCAAACGACATCATAGCAGGCAAAACCACACGCCTGTCAGTAGCCGGCAGGATTCGAACCTGCGCGGGGAAACCCCAATGGATTTCGAATCCAGACATCTTTCAAGGCTAAATGTAAATGTTTCCTCCTCGACCGCAGAACCCAGAGGCGCGCCAAGATTACATAATGAAAAGGGGAATTTCCCTTTCCCAATTCGCGTCTTGAAATACGAACAATTAGAGGCGAATTACGCCACAAATATAATTTAATTCCCAAGCCCCCTTTAAATTTAGAATAATCATTCTTTTCCCACTAAATCCTTGACATATATATATATATATATATACAGTCGGACCTCTATTTAACGAAGTCGCTAAATCCCAAAAAAAAGTTCGTTATATGGAAAATTCGTTAAATAGAGATTCACCTTTTAAAATACTTTAAACTAACAAAACAGATTTTAAATTCATAAACACTAAATATTATTAATAAAAGTAATTGATCACACCTTTATTTTGTAAATTAATGTCTATTTGTTTTATATATTTTACCCATCAAACAGAAATCTGCAAGGAAAACAAGAATAAAAAAAACTTTCCGGGAATACACTGCATTTTCAATTTAAAAAATTATATTAAAATTAATGACTTTCAATGACATTATCGCATTCATTATAAGAAGTAATTTTAAGCATACATTACCACATGCGTCCTTAAATTTAATTACTGATAAAGTCTGTTAATTTTGTCTGAGTATTTTGTTTGAAAAAGTGATTTCTCTCATAATACGTCTCTCATCTTTGCAATGAAACCAAAAACCCATTCAGGTGTATTTTCTTCAAACTGCAACCCGCGTCGGAATGTGTTAAAAGAAAGTTAAAGTGTTAAATGTGTTAAAAGAAGGAATAAGTTTGAAATGTTCAGAAAAATTTTGAGAAATATGGAGAAAAAATAATATTGGATCCCAAGAAAAAGTTCGTTAAATAGATAATGCACTTCGCTATTTGGAGGTTATTTTACGAAGAAATTCACAAAATGTTCTTGGTTCCGAGGAAAAGTTCGCAAAATAGAGATATTCGCAAAATAGAGGTTCGTTAAATAGAGGTCCGACTGTATATATATATATATATATATATATATATATATATATCACATAGGAAGTTTTCAATATATCTGCAAGAAAATAAAATTGAAGACAAAATTAAACAACGAAACAGGTTTTTAATCTTCAAAAGCCTATTTGTTGAAGAAAAAACTGTGGAATAAATTTTAACCTATAACAGAAGAATAAATAACATTTTAGAAGAAAATAAGTATTTGCACACTTATGGTTTTCAGTTGACCACACAAATTTTAATTTATTTTCACAATTTTTTCAGATTAAATTAGTAAGAAGTATGAAATCCATTGGAATAAAAAATGGATCTGATTTTTTTTATTGAATAAACAAGATTTTAATTAGCTTTTTAGCCATTCAATTTCGATTACTCATTCTAGCTTAGCTGCGCTACTGATGTGATGCTTTCGTACTTTTTAAGTGCAAGATTATTCATAAATTTTCAATATTATTAATACCAGGTGACTAAGGAGGTATAATTTATCTTCTTCCGACATTATATGGCAGCCATTGTCGAGTAATATTAGCAGTATGTTTTAAATAATCCTGGAGGCAATAATAAGTGTTTCAGTTCCCAGCTTTTGGGCTCTAGACCATGAATAATGCAACAAAATGTTAATATACTGCCATGCATTCATATTATCTCTAATAAAGTATAAATTGCCAACTCCTTAATGCTACATGCAGCCTCCTTAGCATAACTCGATCTCCACCATAACTTTGGAGGAAATGGTCTTTACTTTCAACTCCGTTCTAGGGTGACGCCAAATAGTTTTATGGCCATTTGGGCCAAAAATGATGAATTTGTTCCCAGGAAATAACTTTTATCCAAAAATAGATAGGTTTTTTTTTAATGTACGCTTAAGCAAAAAGCAAGCGCTTCTTCCTGTTATCTTCTCTAATATATGGCTTTATCCTAGGTACTCTAAATTAAGACCTTTTTAAAAATTCCAAGTGCTAACACGTTGATCTGTTAATCAAAAAATTATTTGACCTCATGTTTAGGCGCTCGTGCATGGATGGAGTTTTTGGCCATTGTGCAAAAATGCCTTGACAGCCTCTGTTGCATAACTTTTGCAGATCAAAGGTGTGCTTATTTTTAAGTTACACATCTAACGGTTAAATAGCATTTTCCCACTTCTTTGCTGATGTCGTGACAACATCTGCTTTCAAAATGTCATGTAATAATACGTTCTCTTACAGTAATCAGCTTGCTCATTAGCACAATTTAGCTAGTGTCAATAACTGAGAGTGAATGGGGCAAAATAGCTAATGAAAGAACTCAAAATCTAGTTTATTCAATGAAGAAAATATTCCAAGAATTTTTTACGACACTGTATTGCATATTAAATACTATTAACTAGTATAAACAATTGACGACCATATGTATGCAGCTACTTTTTGTTGACCTAAAATGATATTTCTTCTTTTGTTATAAGTCGAATATTATTTCCCAGTTTTATGTTCACCAAATACATTAGATTAGGGGTTCCCAAACCTTTTTACTACATCAACCCTTTTTTAAAGAATTATTTTCTTCATCGCCCCCCCCCCCCCCCCGTCACATTTTTCTCTATAATTTACGACATACAACATAATTACTGTGCTATAAGCTTTATGCATTTGGGAATAAAGTCGGTTCTAATTCTAGTAACGACTTCACTTTTTTAAAAGATTCCTTACATTCCATTCTTTAAAATTAAATCATAATAAAAAGTTGAGTTTTTTGAAAGTTTTGAAGTGATCACCCCCCTTAAGGTCCAGTGGATTTCTCCAGTTCTACCTAGTGTTGGTACACAAATAAAAGCCGACGGCGGCATTCGACACATATACCAAAGCATCATGACATTCAACTTTAGATGCGTGGATCCCTCCGCTCTATGCAAATATGTATTTATACATATTAAAACAGATATTATTATGTAATAATTACTTTCCTAAAAAATTAAATTAAATTTTAAAACAGAAAAATTTATCATCGACCCCCAATAGACCCCTCAACCCCGTTGGGAAAAAAATTTGTTTGGTTGTTTAATTTTGTCATACATTTTATTTCCTTGCAAATATATCTAACATTCATTATATGCAAGTTCTTTTTCATATACTATATATATATATATATATATATATAAGTAAACAAATTCACAAATTCTATTTTGACATTTCTGACTTTCTGTTGTTTCGTCTGTTATCATTTCATTTATATGTATATTTACTAGAACTTTACTGCATTACAAATGTTTTTTCATGTACAAAGCATATTAATAATGCCAATGTGGATGAAACACATACATCTTACTGAATAGAAAAATGTCATTGGAACTACCAAGGAGAATTAAAATAAATTTGGGAATGATAGTTCTTGATCTCATTATTTTCTAATTAAAGGAGGTAAAAATGGTTTCCCTTTTACAGAAACAGAGAACTCAAAAAGAAAATGATTAACGAACCGCCCAACACCCCGCTAAAATTAATTATTTGCCGCCACATTTCTGTAGATAGAGAAATTAATTTCCCCCTGAAATCAAGCAAAAGAAATGATTTTCAAAACAGAATCCTTTAACGTTTTGCTAGCGTGTTGCCACTCTCATAGTATGAGTAATTCGAAAATTTGAGAAACAAATGACGCAAGAAGGAAAGTGACTAAAAATGAGTCTAGAACTTTATGTCTTTTTGCGAGACGTACTTTTCTGTATACTGAAGGCAAAAGCCCTGAGTTTGGGTGAAAACTATTTCCCTTGAAGCGAAAGTGAAAGTTATGAAAATTCAGAACACTAAAAGGGAAGAAAATAAAGTAATTAATATTAGATCTCAGTTTAATGTTACTAACTTAATGTTTAGGCGTCAGGTAGTTTTACGTACCGGAAGAAAATTTGTCCACATATTGAATTTGGAGATAAGATTGTCATAAGATAATCTTCTTTTTTCAAATAATTGGAGTAAAACTTTTAGACGTAAACTTGTTTCTTTAATAAATTAAATGAAGAGACAAACATGCTTAATGTCTTCTATATCTATGGTGCCCGGTATAAATGATCAAAAACAGTGATTTAAATATACCAAGTTATTGGCTTTTATACCAATCGGAGAACAATAATTTCGACTTGAGTCTTTTGGACAAAGAAATGTACTTTTGTATACAAAATTGATAGACTTAAGCCTTTTTATACAAGTCAAAAATTTTCTTTTTTCAATACTAACAAATATCTAAAAATCACTTTCTTTTTACTTAAGCCCTTTACACCTGGCACCATATATATATATACCCATTACATCACGTCATTAAACTATAACCTGAAAGGGAAAACTAGCTCATATTTACATGGCTGGAGCTAGACGCAGCCTGAAAGGAATAAAACTAAATTTGGAAGCAGTCGGTCCAAACTTCTTAGTACATAGTTTATTAGAGCAAAAACACATCCCGGAATAAATACCACCTTTAAACATTAAACGCGAGAGTGCGAGATAGGCATGTGACTATTATTTGTAGGCTCAGTAGATTTAAGGGCTCGCGATGCTAATCCACTCTTGAATTCCATACACGTGTAGAAATGCAAAGGCATGCGATTCATGGGAGGTTTTGTGGCTAAGGGTTTTAAAGCGATAAATTAATATTACCGGGGATTGGATTTAGGAAAAGGAATTTAAATGCTAAAATGGAGGGCATAATATTTTTGATATTACATATACTATGATCCTTTTTAGAGAAGTTATTTGAGGTGCTTTTAAATACGTTTTTATAATTTAGGTTTATTAGACTAAAAAAAGATTGGTAAAGGGAAATCACACTTATAATTTTCATACACTTCCAACACATACAGATAAATTGTTTCGTATTTCTTACAGTTTGATCTTTGTATGGTTAATTTTATATAATTTCTGTTATTTCTTGTATATTTCTTGTGTAAATGTTCTGAACACTGACTAACAGTTACAATAATATTCTTTTCTTAAAATTACATTGGAATTGTAAATAAATATCTATTAAAAAGCTTTAAATTTGAAAATCGAGATGTTCCTAAGGGAATAGACCTATTCTTGTGCTATTGCTATTTGCATTAGCTCCTCCCACTTTAAACATACCACCCGTCTACTACAACAGGTCTACAAAAAAAGGTGACAAATATTTCTTATGATACTGTCTTATGAAAGAGAACAGAGGAAAAAAAGAGGAGGTGATGTGATTTAAACGCGACAACAAAACGTCTCTTAGATTATCTGAAACTTGGAATTAGCGAAGACACAAAACACAACACAAATATTCTAAATAGGTAACCAAATAATGCTTAACAACACACAATGCTTAAAATATTAACATTTTTTAATAATTACTTTATCAAACATTAAAATATTTTGAAGTAGTTTAATTATATAGAATCCCGTAAATTTCCTGCAATATGAAAATCTTGCATTTCCAGTCTTTCAGTTTCCAATGAAAGTTATGCTTCCCAACAACGTTTGATTAATGCCTAATGATCACAAATTATATCTTTGTTTTCTACAACAGAGCTAAGAATAATATTACTTACAGAAAATTTAATTCCACTCTTAAGTACTTTACTGTCTTTAATCATATAAATCAATATAAATCATGCAATCTAACAAAAAAAAAAAAGGATTTCATTGAATAGTCATTTGAACAAAAACATATCTTTTTATTTAACGATAGTTTGATTCAATTACGGTTAGTTAAACCATTTTTGGGATTAATCTTTGAAAGAGGGAGACAGTTCCTAAAACCCAAAAACGTAAGAACATAACTTTTTCCTCTTCCTGTTTTAATAAGGTTTACGTTAAGGTCCTGTTTTATAAGGTGTACGTTATAAATTCCAATAAGGAGTTAAACACACAAGGCTTGTGTTTCAATTCACGCTTCAGCGGTCGCACCCGGGTATAGAGTGCAACATTTTCGTAATTTTCAATGGTTTGTTTTTACATCTAAGGGTTGATTGTTCCAAGCAGTTTCTGTTTATAACTACACCCTTTCTAATGCAGGTATGATTTTCTGACCCTTCTTTTTCTTTCCCTTTATTGTTAGTCGTAATTTAACCGTGGTAAACCAGAGATTTTATTGGATTACAATACAAGTTGATGTAGTTGATCAAATGTGTAGTTAATATAAGGTATCCCACATATCACGAAGATGGACTCTCTCATTGTTTTTAGGTTTTTGGACATAACAGGACTCAATTCTCAAGCTGTCCTTCGATCCAACAAACCGGACCGTTTTGAAATAAGGCGATTGTATCTGTATTCTTTGGCCTTTAATTATAAATATATCAGCATTATCAAAATTTTATATCTTGTCATTTTCAATTTTAAAAAAAAGTTTTTTTTTTACAGAGAGGATAATAAAGGTTTAATGAGACGTTGTACTTTGTAACAAACGCGCCTGCCGGTGTTCAAAAAATTGGCGCGCCTGCTGAAGGGTTAAACAAAAAATCTGTTTAAATTTGGCGAGAGAAGTAATAAAAATTCGAACTTTGTTTTTGTTATTATATAATAAAACACTGCTATTATTAGAATGTAAAAATAGTTTGGCATGAATTTAATAATTTTTTTAATTAAAAAATTACAGCTCTGTTCGTTATGAGTGCATTTTGTAAGCCCGTTTTTTCACAGTCTGCTATACTGATATTTGATGCGCATAGATCTCTGAATCCCAAATATAACGGTAGCATATACCACGCCTATGCGCTATGTGGTATAATAGTAAAACAACCAGAGAGGTTTTTTTTTCCGAGAACATGTCGTTTTTACAGTTAATTTCTTTAATCACATTTCTGATGTCAGATGATTTACTAGTAGATTAAATTACTTGGTGTCCTTGATTTTATTTATGAATTTCTATGCCGACTACAGTGGCTAACAATACTGAAATTTGCAATTTTGTTTGGTGTTTTAAACTTCAAGCTTTGCATATAGAGGCTCACATTGTGGAAATTAGACATGGTTCGTTAATGTTAATAGTTTAAAACGCTAACATTAACTGTCGAACCAGTAGGTTCGACAGTTTGTTTTCTTTTTTTCTAATACTATATGGGGGAACTACGAAACAATTGTATTTTATATATACAGGGTGATTTTTATTAAACTGACACTACTCAGAGTCATCTGTAGCGCGATCTGTCAACCGGAATTCCACCAATATTGAAAGAGGGACTAAAAACGACATGGGAAAGAGATTCCATGAAAAAAAAATTGTTCCAAAAGTCACCGATAGGGAAGATATGTCGCTGTTGTTATCGGCGCACCCGAGAATTTGCACAAAACGCAAGTAAAACATCAAAATGCAAATTCATGACTACGTAGTCGGCAACACGGCAATATTTCGGGCTATAAAGATAAGGGGTGAATACCGAAAAAGTTGTAATAAGTAAACAAATGAATAACAAAAAAATTTCACTTCAACACCTCTTTATTCAGAAAATTCACTTCTCTCTCCTTCAATGTGACTTCTCCTTCCACTTCTCCTTCCATCTGGTTGACGACCCATTGCATCCTGAACACTAAGTTCTCCATGGCCGAGAGTAACATGTCACCAGGAATATTCATCACAGTCCGGGATATGCTGTCCTTTAGAGCCGCAAAGTTAGAGACTTCACTAAGATACACTTTGGATTTTAAATAACCCTACAGAAAGAAGTCACATGGGTTAGATCTGGGGAGCGAGGTGGCCATGCAAGTGGAAAAAAGCGAATGATGACTCTTTCTTCTGTATAGCGATGACACAACAGATTCCGCACCGATCTTTATGGCCCAAAATACTGGCGCTGCTGTCGACTATGTAGTCATGAATTTGCAATTTAATGTTTTACTTCCGCTTTATGCAAATTCTCGGGGACAACAACAGTGCCATATCTTCCCCTATCGACGACTTTTGGTACTGTTTTTTTCCCCGGAAACTTTTTCCCATGTCTTTAGTCCCTCTATCAATTTTGATGGAATTCCGGCTGATAGGTCGCGCTGCAGGTGGCTCTGAGTAGTGTCAGTTTAATAAAAATCACCCTGTATATAATACTAGCTGAAAACCCGCACTTCGCTACGGAGTACATTCAAATTAAATACAACGGTCAATGTATGCAACTATTGCCAAATAAATATATATATATATATATATAATAAGAATTTTTCAAAAATCTCTCTTAGTGCACCCCTACACTGTAAGAAGAATCGCCATGCAAATTTCAGCCCTTTAGGTCCAGCGGTTTGGTCTGTGCATTCTATGTCAGTCAGTCAGTCAGTGAGTCAGTTACGGAACTGTTTTATATATATAGATTATATATACAGTGGAATCTCAATCTATCGTTTTTGAAGGGACCGGCAGAACTGAACGATAAACGCGGGAAAACGATAGATGCGGGAACGTAACAAAGCAATATGATCGTCGGGACTGCGGGAAATAAACGATACATACGGGAAAACGATGATTCGGACGACGATCGATCAAGATTCGACTGCATATATATATATATATATATATATATATATATATATATGCATGTATGTATGAATGTATATGTATGTATATATATATAATACAAAATTTTTGTTAATGAATGGTAAATTGTTATGGTGGTGTGTTTCCAAAAATACGAGATTTTTTTCCCCATAAACTTTGGTTCACAAACAATTTAAAAGTTTCTAAGAATCCAAGCTAACTTAAAAATTGCCTTAAAAAGCATTACTTGAAAATATTTAATGAAATATTTCAATCTATTCGCAACATTACCTCTCAATTATTGGAACAATTCCTTATCACTTTAAAAGATGATAAACTATGATAAACGCAGATTGCTTTTATTTACAATACTTTCGTCAGTTGATTTTCCATTTCTCAAAACATTTATGCTCTCCTTTTCTTGGATTAGACTCCCAGTGAGCAACATTTTTTAACTATCTGTGTGTTGATGACAGTAAAACAATTTTGCACTAAGAAAGGATTCTTTTTAGCCGGCAGAGGGCGACAATGAAATCGAAATGAACACACCATCTTTTGCTTAAACTTACTTAATGAAATTGAGAATTGTTTTCAGAGACACGCATATAGATCAATACAATGATACTTGTTTTTTTCTGTTTTCTTACAAATATGACGCTTTCGTAAGTTTTTTTATCTTATTTAATTACAAGTAAATGAATGAGTTTGAGTGTCATACAAATTATTTTGTAATGAAATTTGAAAGACAACTAAATAAAAACAATCACACATTTTAGAACTCATTATATATTTTATTAAATAAAGTGTAGTTTCATGGGAGGATTTTTGATAACCCTTCAATTATGATCTTATCTCTTTTAATAAAACCCATGATCGAAAAAAAAACTAGTTGCTATAAAAGAATTCCACGAAGATCTTTTGAAATGAAAACATATATAAAGATTAAACTGTGGTTTCTGTACCAATCGATTTCTTTCTGTTACCACTAAGATTTATTTCGGAATGGAGGAAAGACGGTTTCTGGACGACAAAGAAATTAAATACCCTATTGACACAAAGAAAAAGAATACTTTTCTTTCTTTGTGTAAATGTTTCTTGAGGTATCAATAACAAATACTCAAACATATAATATGTTTTAGACATCAAACCAAATAAATATGAAATGTTATGATTAGAAGTTGTTTTTATGTCTGATTGGAAATCTGGCAGGAAAAATCTGATTCAAAATAATAGACACATTTAATATTAGTGCTTATAAAGTAAATATAAAAAATAAAGTGCTGTGAAACACAAAAGCCTGTAAAATTTTCAGAAAAGAAATCTGTTGGACATTTGTTATGTAAGTTTTTACAAATGTTATATGAAGTCTTCATGTGGTGTGCAAGATGTATTATCAATCATCTGGTATATAAAAATAATTTTCCGATGATATATTCAGTTTATTATTTTACTTTGAGAAACTCACAAGAGGAATTTTGTGATAAATGGTAAAAGTTATATTAAAGGAAACATTAAAATTTATTAGTGAGGAAATTTTTCTGTTTTGAAAAAAAGTCAAAATATAGATAAGCAAAATGAAGCGCAAAATGCGTTGCCCAATCTTGAAAATCTAAGCAGGCTATTATCCTTTTACCTTTATTGATAAGGATGAAACACCGAATAGTTTAAAGAAGGGTGATAAGTGGGAAATTTATCTGATGAAATGCGAGGAATTATTGGAAATTTTAAAATATTGATTATTTTTGTAAATATGTGCATACTAGTAATTATTTCTGAGGAGGATGTATTAAAACTAATACAAATATTTTCTACAAGTATGCAGTGCTTCTAAATATAGCTTTCCAGCATCCATTAACTGAGACAGAATAACCTCAGTGGTGAGTTTCATGCATTATCTGCATTAAACCAGGAGGGTTATTTAATATATTTTGAAGTTCAAATTGATTGTTACGATAAAATTCTGAGTTGCAGCTAAAGCGAGAAATCTGTGTAAAAGGGTCTTGTGCATCTACAAAAGTGGTATTGCACAAATAAGCTTTTCATGATGTAGTAATGGTATTAGACATTACATACTAATCAGCATAATGTTCGCTTCCTTATCACATTCTTCTTAATAATACGTTGATTATTGTCTTTATGCGTTAGTAAAGAATATTCCCTTAACTTTAATCAATACTTCATAGGTTCTTAGCAGAAATCTATTTGCACAGTACGGACCTGAAGACAAGCATTTGTTTCGGAAACCTTCCCTCTATGCCCACTACCTTAGTTTCTAAAAGTGTGAAAAAATCTTTTAAAATCTTCTTAAAATCTTTTTAAATAGACACCTTGAAAACTTCGGGGGTAATCAGAATCTGTTTAGCAAAACCGATTATCATGAAACATCCTTATTATAAAACCATTTGTAGTTTTTCTACTCGAAAGTCGTATTTTTTTACTTTTATTTTTCTTAATATTATGAATTTATTATTGCTCTTCTGTCGTGACGTATACAGAGGTAAAGTACTATGAAAAACTTTAAGTTCAAGCTTTGCATGGGTATTTCGATCTGAAGAACTCGAAGTAAGAATTGTGAGATCTCTCTCATCCGTTCATCAATCTTTCTTAGTGCGAGGTCTCATTTTTTTCAAAAGTCATGATAGCAAGTTCATTTTAAAAGCAATATAATTGCAACAATGGAAAGAAAGGGGCAAAAATGGGAAAATGCCCAAAGCCGATGAAAATCAATCAATGCCAATGTAGAATTTTTTTTTGCACTCGTTTGTAAAATAATTTTATTTACTAAGTAAAAGGCTGGTTCTATTTCTAAAACTTTTCCACATACAAGAATTATAAATTTTCCTAAAGTTGAGAAATATTTGTAAAGGTGAATATGCTGGGAAAATAATAGACGTAAATATGTCATTAAGTGCTTAAAGAAAATAATCTTGTTCAATTTTGTTTTAATGCCTTTAAACATCTTAAACTTTTATAAATAAGTTGTACCTTGCATTTGATACCATTTTTTACGAGCTCAATTTGCGTTAATTTTGATACCCGAAATGTGTCTTAAAGGAACAAATGCATGTCAGCTATAATGTGCAAGTTTTGGTCTTTTATAAAGAAAAAAATAATTTTAAATATTTGAATTTTATGTATAACAATACAAGTTCCCTTTTAAAGATAGGACTGCAAGTGATCTCTCGAAAGGTCAGTTCTATAGCTTTCATTTTATTGCGCTTTGAATGGTTGCCAAGGAAGGAAATGAAAAAATATTTCCTTCTGCCAAAATACAGGTTGTGCATCAAGGAAGATGTACACATGTGACATAGATTGGAAAAGTTTATGAAAGAATTTTTATTCTGTTCTTTCCCTTCTTTCTTTGGCCTGGAGAAGGTTAATAACCTACTGCGATTATAATTATTGTGTATACGGATTTTTAGAATCTATACATTAGATTTTTTTTTCAAGCATAACTTCGTTAGTTTTAGAGAATTAATTTTAATAGTGTGTTTCATCAACGGGTATTAAATATGCGTTATCATACATTTTCCTAAAACTTAAATGAAATTATTATAAATTCTGCCGTATTACATTTTCAGATCACAGAACATATTCTATTGTTCGAGGGATGCTATCGAAAGTGTTAGATTATAATCAAAAACATAATACATGAAATGTTTAAAAGTATTCCATTAATAAATTTTTTTGCTGTTATAAATTGCATTAGATTAAAATTATTAAAGTGAAAATATTTATGCATAGAAAAAATGAACGTAAAATATATCCTGTATTTTTCTAAATTTACGTTTTCTTCAATTATATGCGATAAATGTATTTTATGTGAAATGTTTTCACTGTTTTACTGTTGTATATGCAAATTCCTGCGCCTAAGGAATGGTAAAATTTAATTTTAGTTGATTTTCATAACTTTAATTGTGAAAGTTAACAAAGGATAGAACTAATATTTAAATATTTTTTTTTGCAGGCTTGATTTTACTATCTCATAATTCTCTCTACGGCTAAATATTTTAATACTGTAACAACTTCTTCAGTATAGAGCTTTGCGATAAATTTTTTTTACTCCTACATCCGTACATATTTAACGTTCGTGTAAAAAGAAACTACTGACTTCGTAATATGAACTGACTTGGGAATTATAATAAATGCATATTAGCGTCTTCGATAACTAGTCTTTTAAGACAGTTCCTTTCGTTTCAGAGTACCTAATAATTTTTTAAATACCTTTTCCTGAAATATTTTTTGTGTTTAATCGCAGTTTTATTTAATAAAAATTCTAATATAATTAATAAATATTGTAATAAAATTTATTAGAAAATTTCATTTCTATAAAATAGCATAACAGTAATAATTACACAGGCCTGCGATGAAAAAAAATACAAGGGAACTGACAGTTGCACTTTATGTATTTTTCGGTGCTGATTTCATAAAAAATAATGAAAAATTTCTATCACGTCACGTTTTCTTGAAAAATTCAATTTTACTTTGATTTTTATGAACATTTACCATAAATTATTTTTCTCGGCTTTGAATTTCTTCCCTCCCTGCCTGACCACCTTTCTACCGTGGTAAAACCTACAGAATACCCCTCTGTGACACCCTCCCTAGCATTACAGACTATGTAAAACAACTTTATCTTGCGTATTTTGGCATGAAACTCAGAGATCAGGACAAATCGTGGGTTCCTCATAAAGTTTGTGTGCAGTGTCTCAATGATCTACGCTTTTGCTCAAAGGAAAGAAGACTGCTGTACGATTTGGAATTCCTATGACATGGAGGGAGCCGAAAAACTACTCTGATTGTTACTTTTGTTCGTGCCATGTCCGTGGGTATAACCGCAAAAATCAAAAGCTAATCTCTTATCCTGATAACATTCCATCGGCCATACGCCCCGATCCTCATGGACTTAATGTGCCAGTGCCTTTGCCTCCAACTGAATTGCCAGTCATCTCTTCAGAGTCTTCAGACTTGGAACATCCAGAAGTTCAAAGCTCCGCTACCGAATATAAGCCCTCTGGAGTCGAGGACCTCCAGAGGAGAATTTGGGCGGCTCTTTACCTTTCTCTCAGGTTGAACTTAATGATCTGACTAGAGATCTGGGCCTTTAGAAAGAGACAGCTGTATTGTTGGACTCCAGATCGAAAGAAAAAACTTATTGGCCAAAGGAACCTCTTTTTATTGGTACAGGAATCGAGAAAAGGAATTTGTTTAGTACTTTGAGGAAGAGGAGAACCTGGTCTATTGTGCTGATGTTCCCGGATTTCCGAGCAAATTTAATATCATCTAAGATAAAGATGAATGGAGGCTGTTTATAGATTCATTGAAAAGGAACCTTAAAGCTGTCCTTCATCATGGAAGCCAGTATGCCTCTGTACCAGTTGGACACTAGGTGCATTTAAAAGATCACTATTGAAACCTGGCTCTCGTCCTTAACAAAATAAAATATGCTCACCACGGTTGGACCATTTGCTGTGATTTGAAAGTTATCTCCATGCTTCTTGGTCAAGAAGGCGAATGGCCAAAAAGACAAAATCTTGAACCTGGAAAATTTCTGGGTAATTACAAGGATCCTAATTATAAAAAAATGTTATGAATATGCTGGACAAATTTCAAGCGTTGGGTTGCTCCATGAGTGTCAAAATACATTTCCTTCTCTCACGTGGGGACTTTTTCCCCCGAAAATTTAGGATCAGTCAGTGAAGAACAGGGTGAAAGGTTCCACCAAGACATCAAAGATTTGGAGCGCAAATATCAAGGACGATGGGACAAGATCCTACTAGCCGACTACTGTTGTATGTTAACACGAGATAGGCCTGAGATTGAACATAAAAGAAGAACGTCAAAAAGAAATTTCAAAAGAAAAAGAGTACGTACTTAAATATAAACTTTTTTGTTTTGTTTTGTTTTTTTGCTCAGATTAAAATTTGTTTCAAACTTTCATGTACACATACATAATATTTGCTCCTCTTGGTCAATCGTCTATTTTATGTAAGTTACCTTAATAAAAACAAATTAAAATAGTATGTTGGTGATTTTCTTCTAGACACTGCACCATAATTTGGTGTAAAAAGTTTAAACTCAAGGGAACTTTTTGTTTTTCTCTCGATCAGAGGCGGCTCGTGCAATCTGGCAACAGTGGTTTTCATGCATTTAAACCTATAAAAAATACTCGATTGCTGAAAAATCAATTTGCTTCAACAAGAATCGGTTATTTTACATGGATTTAAATGAATAAAAACCCCTATTGCTAGATAGTACATGCAAAATTGTTGGGAAAATTCCTTTTCAAATAGGATTTTAGCAAAAATATCGATATCAATTTTACAAAAAATTCTGACGTGATGGAAAAAAATGGAGGTCATTTTTGAAATCAGCACATCAAATAACATAAAACTCAGTGAAAACTTCTCTTGCATTTTTCAAAAACTTCAATTTCGCAGGCCTGTGTTATTACTCTATACTAAAAATTAGCGGAAATGGTTTCAAAATTATTTCATCATTTTATCCCATAGAAATGTATAGGTTCTCTCACGCTTTTTAAACATTGTACATTTAAAACACTATGTCGAGATGTTTTGCGCTAAAATTTGTTTTAATCAGTAAGCAAATGCATACCTTTTTGGCCAGTAAAAAAATAGGGGCTATGAGACGTTTGTTTATTGAGACAATATTTCGTTTTCTTCCCAGATATAATTCTTCAAAACCTAATTCTTCATGTTGCATACCCTGGAAAGAACTGTCCTTTATAGTTAATCCCGATGTAAAATACTTAGTTTGAGTTGATATTATTTTATGCCATTGAAGGCTAGAAGGTCCTCGAGACTTATAAATATGGATACAAAATGTTAATTCCTCCGCTTCATTTCTTTTCAGATAAGATATTATTATACTGAAAGACATCGAAACGTTTCACCAAAATAGAATTCAAATCATTCGAGGTTTTCTTTTTGCTCCCTTCCAAAGTCTGACAAAACAATCTATTCTTGGAGAGATAAATGTGCAATAAGTTATGAGAGTTAGTTACTGACGACTTTTCTCATTATCAGAGACAAAAGTATTTTGATATGTATCTGAATAGGAGAGGATTATTAGGACATACTACTAAACAGTGCATCATAGTATTCTTATGATGAATGTTTACTTTAAGGGCACACAGAACATCTCGACAAACAAAATGGATCGCTTTTAGTGAAATGTTTATGAGCATGCATTTAATTTCAGAATACAGATATATGCAAAGCATTTATATAGCAGTAAATACATACATAATATTTATACATTATATTTCATATTTAAAGTGAAATGGAAGAATTATGTTAAAAATTTAGTTTATTGCAGTTAAAAACTTATTAAATGTTTGATACTATATGTCAGTTAAGTAGACTTACCTAAAAATCTATTGAATTTATCTCAATTTGGTATGTAAAATATATCAGTTGACAATAATACGAAGTATTTTGCTTCTAGGTGTAGTGAAATTGAATATAACAAAAATATAATTAAAATGTTTATGTTTTTTGAAGTTTTCCCCCTACTTTTGCATTTATCTATGACAAAAGTAGACTATTTTATGTACTTTTACAGTTTAAGTTTATATTGAGTACCGAATGCAAAGCTTGACAGATGTAAAATCATGAAATATTTATTCATTGATTTTCATTCGTTTTAATTTTTTTTCCATACAGCAACTTCGACACTAACATTTGAAATATACGAGCGCAATTCTAAATTTCTGGACAGCTCTGAAATATCTGGATAATGCAATTCGTAACTAAGAAATATGTCGATGACATTGAAGATATTACGCAGCGAAACAAACATCCCATGTGACAAAACATATATAATGTGTCACATTTCATTCCAAATACATGCGTGATTGAGGCATTTTTGGAATTTTATAACTCGAAGGAAATGCAAAAACACAGACTTGCACTTGCGTATGAGAATAAAACAAAATAACTTCCATTTCCAAGGAAAATATCCATAAGACTTAAATTTGCATTTTTGATGCATAATTTATATGATAAGTCTTAAACAACGCTTCTTGTGTGTCCCGTAATTTTTCACGATGCAATTTCACTCCATTTTTTATTCTGAATACTTGATTCCGTGTCACAAATATCTTCAAATATTACAATTTCTAGTCTTATTTTCAAAGCTTCTTTCATATTGTTGGGAATGTAACAGAACTGCAAATTTATATACGGATGATTGAGCCCGAAGTGAATCCAGACTTTTTATGAGAAGTAAATAGGAAAAGGAATTTGATTAGTAAAAAAGAACGAGACTAGATATAAAAGTAATATTTTATGTTGGTATTTATGAAATTTTATAGTGTAAAATATTCAAAAATGGGATTATATATAGCTATTTATTACAACAAATAGATTAGTAGAAATAGCGTGTGCTATTAATTTTCTGAATTAGCTAACGCATGCATTATTTCTCTTTGCGGTTAAAAGTTTTAATAAAGGTGGACATAATTAAGAATACTTTTAACTTCTGATGGTACAATAATTAACCCTTCAGCGCGCGTGCCAATTTTTGGAACACCAGCAGGCGCGCGTGGCACAAAGTGCAACGTCTCTTTAAACCTTGATTATTCCTTTTGTAATCAACTTTATTTTTCAAATTGAAAATAATAACTCTGTGTTTTATGACAAGATATAAAATGTTGGAACTATTGAGATATATTTACAATTAAAGGCCAAAGAATGCAGATACAATCGCCTTATTTCAAAACTGTGTGGTTTACTGGATGAAAGGACAACTTGCGAATAGATTCCTATTATGACCAACAACCTAAAAAAACAGTGAGATTGTCCATCTTCGTGATATGCGGGATACCGTGTAATAGCTGCACATTTGACCGACTACAACAACTCCTGCTTTTGTCCTAATGTAATCCAGTAAAATCGCTAGTTTACCATGGTTAAATCACTACTACCAATGAATGGAAAGGAATACAAGGGTCAGAAAATCAGACCTGCGTTATGAAGGGTGTAGCTATAAATAGAAACTGCTTAGAACAGTGGTCATCAAATGGCGGACCACAAGCAAGTTTTGTACGGACCGTGAGGAAATTGTGTATTTTCAGGAAATAACGACTCAGCAGTGATTCAAAATGCAATGAAAATTTAATATGCTACCACTGTATTATTCATCAAAGTTGTGCTGCAATCTGAATCCCAGTCTTCAGAATAAAATGCAAACGGTAATACAAATAATTTACTTTATACAGGCAAAATCATCTCTAAATAACCGCCGTTTTAAATCATTTCTTAAAGAGTCTTATGCTCAATTTGACGACTTGCTTCTCCACAACAATGTGAGATGGCTAAATAACCGCCTGGTGCTTGAAAGAATTTTTGCAGTATTGGAGGACATAAAAGAGTTTTTTCAACTATTGATCAATGAGTAGCAAGTGAGCCTTTAGGCTTCCTTCTTGACGTTGAAGAAAACATGGAAACCATCGCATTTTTGAATGACTTTTTTAGGACCCTGAATCTTTTAAATCTCAAACTACAAGGCAAAGGTAAACTTGTGTGTGAACTTCTCTCAGAAGTAAAGTTTTTCTAAAAAGATTGACCTCTACTCCGAAGGTATTAGTGGAGAACGTTTACACTTTAAACAACTTAAGTCAATTTGTGACAGTTATAAGGGTATTGAAATCAGCTAATTCAAAGATTTTTAAGAAAAACTTAAATCTGAATTTCAAGAAAGATTTACTGACTTTGAAAAAAATGAGTACGTTGTGCAGCTGGTTAACAACAGTTTTTCACTTATGGCCAATGGTGTATGGATCAGTGAAACGGCAGATGTTTTCAAGAACAACAAAGCTGCTCTACAGTTGGAAATAATCGAGTTCCAAGAAGATGTTGTTTTAAAGGACATTTATGCTCAAGTTCCAAAAACTCTTGGTAGTGAACAATTATGAATTAGAAATGTGTGTCAAAAAAGTATCCAGAACTCGAAGCTTTAGCCATAAAATTGTGTACCATGTTTTGCTCAACTTATGTGTGAAGCAGCGTTCTCACAAATGAACTTCATTAAGATCCGGTACAAATCTCAACTCACTGATGACCACCTTAACAGCTTGATGAGAATCAGCTGCACGAAAATGACCCCAAATTTCAAACCGGTTGTTGAAAATAAAACACGTGTCATTTTTCCCATTGAACATCATTAACCACGATGAACTTTGTGAGAAGTCTTTTTGAATTTATATGTACTTTAAATTGATTTCCTTGTATTCTAAATATCATAATAAAAAACGTGATTTGATATTTATGCACTTCATTTCACTGGTATCCGTTGTGTTTTGCACGTAAGATAACAACTGATTTCAAAGTAAAGTTTTACTAAGCAACGCAAGTAGCCTAGGTTAGTAGAGTAGTTGGTAACATGGTGGAAGGGGGTGGTAGGAGTTGGGGGGGGCTTATTTTTTCTGGACCTCGAAAGTTTGACAATGTTTTGAAACGGACCTATAGGAAAAATAACTGGTGACCATTGGCTTAGAACATTCAAACCATACATGTAAAAAAAAACCCTTCAAAATTACAAAAATGTTGCACTTTGTACACTGGCGCGCCCGCTGAAGGGTTAACCCATTTAAAATAGAAAAGAGATTGACTTAATTCATCAATGGATTTTGATATATTTTTAAATTTTAGGCCCCTGGGTACTAAGAAAAGACACGCCACTTAGGGCCTGTTCACATAGAATCCGTCAGCGTCAGCGTTTCTCGTATTGACATATTTTCAACCAATCACATACCTTAACAGTTTCGTGGGCTAATCGTTTGGAGGTTTGTAATTGGTTAGATATATTTCAATACGAGTAACGCTGACGGATTCTATGTGAACAGGCGCTTAGGATCTACACTTTTTGTTCTGACCTTTGTGGTGAGATCTTCACCGGATCTCCCCCGTTCTGACTCTTGAGATGTCTAGTTGACACTACAAGAATTCTCTCCCCACCCCCTTTTAGACTGATATCTTGACGAATTGTAACGAGTCTTTCTCTCTATAAGGATTGAAAATGATCTGATGATCTTACCTTTCCAAAATTAATTTTCTCTTATCTATATATACAGTGGCTCCCAAAAGTGTTCGTACACTTACGAATTTCAATGAAATAGGGATCTATCCATTAATTAAAATGAATATTTCAGAATGGGCATTTAATAATAAGATCTATAATCTATTCTTAACAAAACTACATGAAATATTTTGAAAGCATAGTAAAACTTTATTTTTAAGAAACCAGTAATCAAAAAGTAACAAAAACTTTATCTCACAAAAGTCATCGTACACTGAAATATTTTCGGATAAATTCATAATTAAAATTATCGTCTGGCGCTTTATTTTTATTTTTGAATTGTGGTGGCATTTAAAATATCGTTTGGCTTTAATTTTTGCTTGCCTACTCCGTAATATTCTATTTATTATTTAAAAATGGCTCGTAGTCGTAATGAAACAACAAACAGCATTCGAAAATTGATTATTTTTCATCATAGTAGTTGTAAATCAGTTCGGATTATTGCTAAATTACATAATTTATCCCATTCTACTGTGAAGTATGTGAAAAAACGCTTTAAAGAAGAAAATTGGATCGAAAACAAGGTAAGAAAAGGCCGTCCGGCAAAGTTAACAAAACGTGGTCAGAGATTTATAATTAGAAAATTTGTGAAAAATTCCCGTTTGAGTGCTGTAAAAGTTTCTGCAGAATTCAATGAAACATTTTCTACTTCAATTTCACCTGAAATTTTTTGACGAGTTCTCAGAACAGCTGGATTACATGGGCGTTCTGCCCGTAGAAAATTGTTTGTGAGTGAGAAAAACAGAAAGTTTAGGCTCCCCTTCGCACTATCAATGATAAATAAGCCCCAAACCTATTGGAATAATGTCTTATTTGCCGATGAACATTTTTGGTGCTGATGGGCGTATAATTGTATGGAGAAGATGTCGTGGGGTACGACATATAAAAAAAAAGAAAAAAAAAAGGTGCAGAAAAACCAATTAACAAACGGGACGGAAAATGGAATAGTAAAATGACGCCAGACGATACGAGAAGAATGTCGTGGGGATACGATATGTTAGGAGTTCAAAAAGGGCAGACAACCCAATGAAAGCGGTTGTCGGCGGTGCTATGAGAAAATTGGAATGGCAATTGATCAGACAAAAGAACCGGATGAAGAGAAGAAATTGAAAGGAAACAATTAAGAGTCGAAACAGCGAAGAAAGACGTTGAGATGAAAAGGGAATTGTTGACAAAGAGAAGAGGACCCCACACATAGGAGATGTTCTGGGAAAACACATTTCCTAGAAAAATAGGAATGAGTCAAGGACGGGATTGTTCGAGTATAAAACTCCCCTCACTCTAAATGGTGGAAGGAATGATTAGGGGAGGAACAAGTTAACGAATCAAAATGGAAGTATAAAGAAAAAGGTTGAACATGAGAGACGAATAAAAATGTAAAAGACGGGGTGTTGAGGAGATAATAAAAAATAGAGAGAGTGAAAAAAAAAGAGGGATATTAGATTGATGGTGACTCTGAGAGTTGACACCCAAAATAGAGAGTGGTAGCCTCGTAAGCGAGAAGGCAAAAGAATATATATGGGAGATTGCGCCCCGACGTAGCGCATCGCTGTAAGCCGGCAACTCAACGATGAAAGGAGCATCAATGAGCAGCGGAACCGATATAGATTGCCTGAACCCCGCAAGCTAGCATAGAGAATCCTCGGAGCCGACATAGATTGCCTGAACCCCGCAAAATAGCATAGAGAATCCTCGGAGCTGACATAGATTGCCTGAACCCCGCAAGCTAGCATAGAGAATCCTCGGAGCCGACATAGATTGCCTGAACCCCGCAAGCTAGCATAGAGAATCCTCGGAGCCGAGATAGATTGCCTGAACCCCTGCAAGCTACCTATGAGATGATAAGAGGTGAGACTCGGAACCACGACGGAGTGCCTAACCCCCACCAGCAACGAATGGAGAACTGATCCGGCCGTTAAAGTCTGCCTATTCCTACGTTATTGAGCGAGTCCGAATAGAGACCCCAATAGATTCACCTGAATATGCCAGCCAAAGTCCACTTCTGCAGTCTGCAAAAATGGAGGTAACCTTTTATTAACTATTGCCAAATTTCACGAGTTACCCGAGTCTTATATGATAGGCGGAAATTAAGGAATAATATAGATATATTGCGTACCGAAATGATATTAATTTAAATAAATGAAATAATATAGGCAAATAATACATTGATATAATGAGAATGTCTGTAAGTTCAAATTAATAAGAATATAATTGAATGTATACTAATATTTGGATTGTGTGAATAAATTAATGTATTGTTTAAAATCAGAGTAATGGTATCATTGCCTACCACTATAACCAATCACGACCCACCCAAAGAAATCCTACGACAGAAGAAAAAAAATGAGGAACTTAATCCCAAGAACTTAGTAGGAACAGTTAAGCATGCCGGTGGAGGTATCCTTGTGTGGGGGTGCATGTCAGCATCAGGACTAGGAAATTTGGTATTTATTGATGGCATAATGAATCATGCTGTTTTTATAAATATTTTAAGAGACAATTTAAAATTATCAGCTCAAAATTAGAGTATTGGAAACAACTTTGTTTTTTTATTAAGATAACGATCCTAAGCACACGGCTCTCAACGTTCGCATCTGGTGTCTCTTTAATTGTCCACAAGTTTTGAAAACACCACCTCAATCGCCAGATAGACCCAATAGAACATAATTGGAGAGAACTGGAGGTTCGAGTACGAAAACACGACATTCACACGAAAAGCGAACTAAAAACTATTATGATGGAAGAATGGATGAACACTGATGCAAAAATTACAAAAGAACTAAAGCAATCTATTCCCAGGTGTTTAAAATCTGTTGCGGACGCTAAAGGATATCCTACTAAATATTAATTTAACGAAAAATTAGAATATTTGCTAATATGTAGAGATTTTTTACAAGTGTACGATGACTTTTGTGAGATAAAGTTTTTGTTACTTTTGGATTATTGGTTTCTTAAAAATAAAGTTTTACTATGTTTTCAAAATATTTCATGTAGTTTTGTTAAGAATAGATTATAGATCTTATTATTAAATACCCATTCTGAAATATTCATTTTAATCAATGGATAGACCCCTATTTCATTGAAAATCGTACGTGTACGAACACTTTTGGGAGCCACTGTATGTACTACCTCAGTTCCGTAACTAACTAATTCATTCACTGACTGACAGACTGACTGACATACAACGCACAGACCAAACCGCTGGACCTAAAGGGCTGAAATTTTGCATGGCGATTCTTCTAATAGTGTAGGGGTGCACTAAGAAAGATTTTTCAAAAATTCTTCTTAGATTTTTTAAAATTAAATTTTTAAGCTGTTTTTTAAACTTTTTTTACGTTTGCATTTAAAATAATACATTGAGGGTTATAAAATTTATATCACGAGAAAGATCATAAAAATTCCTTCAAAATGAAATTTTTTTCGAATTTTTACCTCCATTTCCTGATTTTTGGTGAATTTTTAAAGATTAATTTTTAGAATTTAATTTATTAAATGCTGATAACGTGATTTCTTTTTCTGGTACTTTCAATAAATTTATCGTCACGTGCGTAACAACTAAATAGACAAAAAAAATTTTTTTCTTTCTAATGCAGCAGACGATTGGATATTATCCCAAAAAAATGCATATGTCTTACGATTTTTTTATAAATATATATATATAGATAGATATGTATTTTACATCAATTGTATACATTGATCATCGCATTTATTATAAATATATATATTTATTTTTTGGCATAAATTGCATACGTTGACCGTTGTATTTAATTTGAATGTACTCCGTAGCGAAGCGCGGATTTTCAGCTAGTTCATTTATATATATAAAACAGTTCTGTAACTGACTCATTCATTCACTGACTGACTGACTGACTGACATACAACGCACAGACCAAACCGCTGGACCTAAAGGGCTGAAATTTTGCATGGCGATTCTTCTAATAGTGTAGGGGTACACTAAGAAAGATTTTTCAAAAATTCTTCTTAGATTTTTTTAAATTAAATTTTTAAGCTGTTTTTTAAACTTTTTTTACGTTTGCGTTTAAAATAATACATTGAGGGTTATAAAATTTATATCACGAGAAAAATCGTAAAAATTCCTTCAAAATGAAATTTTTTTCGAATTTTTACCTCCATTTCCTGATTTTTGGTGAATTTTTAAAGATTAATTTTTAGAATTTAATTTATTAAATGCTGATAACGTGATTTCTTTTTCTGGTACTTTCAATAAATTTATCGTCACGTGCGTAACAACTAAATAGACAAAAAAAAATTTTTTCTTTCTAATGCAGCAGACGATTGGATATTATCCAAAAAAAAATAAACATTTCTTATGATTTTTTTATAAATATATATATATAAATATTTTTTTACATCAATTGTATATATTGATCGTCTCATTTATTTTAAATATATATATTTATTTTTTTTGGCATTAATTGCATACATGTACCGTTGTATTTAATTTGAATGTACTTCGTAGCGAAGCGCGGGTTTTCAGCTAGTTACATATATAGAAATATGGGTAATAATGAGAAAGTGGTTTTTCGATAGCCGGAACGTTTCTGCTCATTTCTGCATTTTCTTAAAGTTTCTCTCATAAAATGAAATTATTTGCATTTAATACGCTACATACCTAATTTCCCCCAATAATTTAAATTTTATAATATTAGTCGAGGTTTTTTTAAAAAAGGAAAATAACAGACATGTGTAGAATTTCTTACTCTATTATAGGGTATAAGTATTTTGAAAAGAAAATCTTTAAAAGTAAGCAGCCAACAATTAGCGAAAAACTATTAAAGATATTACTTATTTATATTTTTATTAAAGAATTGAAATCAAACGAAATAATGCTTGTACATGTAGCGTCATCTGCCGGAACAGGATTCAAACTTCCCTCTTAGAAGTTTATAAGAGCAAGTCAATAGACAATGCCGGCAATGTGAAAGAATCTCAGATTGTGAATACACATACATTCGCACATATAATCAAAAAGCTTTTGAAAAAATTATAGAAATATATATAGCCATTTTTAATAAACTGCATATCTTGATTTTATTAATTTAATCCCTTTAATAAAAACATTTTGTGATGTAATGCTCTTTTTTTGCTGCATTTCAGTTCTGTTATCCGTTTTTATCAGTAGTATATGTTATAAATTGTTTATCTTCCTCAATCTCAACTATCTAAAGATGCATGTTTTTAAATTAGTTCAGCTTTTGTTTGTTTATTTGTGAGAGTATTTTTCTTAACTATTAAAAATTATTTAAAACTACATTTTATGATTCCTTGTAGCTTTTCTCATAAACTGTAAATATTTTTATGAGTTAAGCAGCCGCATTCATAATATATATATATATATATATATATATATATATATATATATATATATATATATATATATATATATATACTATCTCTCTGTACTTGTATGTCTGCGTATTGATTTTTTAAATCAATACGTAAATAATGTTGTCCAAAATTAGAGTAATGACGTTAGATAAAAATAATTGAGTTTCAATTTTATTTTCCTTTTTAACCTCTAAGTTGCTCCATTTCATTGATATATCTGCCCTTATACAAAGACACTTAAAATATACCTCAAGCATTCCTAATTTCTTGATTTCAAGGGGAAATGTCAGGGCATATCAGACCCTATTTCTTCTTTGATAGAATTAAAAAGCTGATATTTCCTCCGCTTTTTACTCTGTTACGAACGGTTTGTAGATCTTTGTGCCTTAAACATCGATTCTTAGCAACATCAAGAACGCCTTAGGTGACTGAAATCCTTACATATATGCCTTTTGAAAAGTCTATCCAGTGGATGTCAAGTGTCCATCGATTTATACCAATCTGTTTTTTAACAATGCGTCCTCAGAAGTGAACATTCGATATCCTAACTTCAAAGTTTGTGGCGGGAACGCACGTTAAAGACTGCCTGTATTTTGGCCTTGAGGGTATATGTTTAAATCGTAATGGGAGTTCTCCAATGAATAAACTCATTTGAATGATTTTCAATCTTTGTTGTTCGTTTAGATTAGGAATAATTACTTTTTCTAACGGACAGAAGCAAATATTACTAGTTGGTACCCGTCAAAACATGACGGCTAGATAGTAAATAAATGCACTAATACACAAATTATACTCAACACATCATTGCCAAATGTTGAAAATCATAATAATTCGCAGGAAAAAATTAATGTGTTTAAGCGGCCTCGTGCTTAGTGAGTATCTAAAACCAAATTTAATAATGTCACTGAGCATGTGCAGAAAGCAATTTTTTTAATTGTAAATTATCGCTCATTAAACAGCGCGGAATAAACAATTTCCATCAGGTTAAATCTTATATTTCACAAACATAACTATCATAAAAATAAAACTGGCAGAGAGATATCTAGAGAGACCTCTCGGAATAAACGTTTTTATCATAAAAACATGTCACTGACCATGCGCAGAAACAGTGAGTTTCTAAAGATAGATTGAAACATGCCGCTGAACATGCGCAGAAATCAATTTTTCAATTGCAAATTATCGCTAATTAATAAACATTGCGGTTACAAAAACCAAACGGGACAAATCTACAGATAACAATCTTTCGTTGAAGACCAAAATGAAGACCAAATTGATGCAGTAGTTTTCTCTCACGAACTGCCCCAAAAGTCGGCTTAGCAACTTAAATATATAGATGGATGGGCGTGTGTGTGCGAATTTAAGTAAACAATGGGAATTTGGCGACATAATCTAGAATAAGCCAACCGGTGTTTCTACTCATAATAGGTAAAGAAATCTGAAGAAAAGTTAACCTAACAGAAATGCCGCAGGTTGGTGGGAGAGCAATATCTCGTAAGCAACATATTGAATTTTCAAAACCCACGCTCTGCGCAAAAGTAACTGCAATAAGGACATTATGAACTGTTATAAGGCATTCTTTAGAATGCCTTATAACAGTTCATAGATAATATAAATTAATAATATAAAGTAAAAAAGATTAAATAAGTGTTTAAAACAAATATAACCCCTAACAAATTATTCGCCACTCTTTGACGTAGTCTGATCTTACCATTCACCTGTCCGTAGGAATTTAGAGTTTACCTAGTTGATTTAGAATGACTTGATTTTAAGTGTTTTTGGATGGAAAAAGGATTCATAACAATATTCTATGCAATGTTCATTGTAACTATCCAATAACAACCAAAATAATGAATTGGTTGATAGGAAACTCGAAAATTTCGTTGAGAAAAATCAGATTTTTATCTTGTAAAAACAAAGCCTTATCTACATCGAATTACAGTATAGGATCGACACCTAACTTTTGAGGGTTAAAAATTATGGATTTGATCATTAGCAAGTTTAGCCATCAATAATTGTGAGAGAATATATTTTAAATTTTTCAGCTCTCTTCTAGTGTAAAAATTTTAGGTCTTTATAAAACACGGTCAGTATTGTGAAGCAATACCCTACGTATAATTCCCTTTGGTAAACTTTTGTAACTTTATTTGCTGTACAAACACTGTATATAGGTATTTCATCACATCTTATACGTGCACTTTATTACGTCTCTATTTGTCTGCCTTAGCATTCATGGTTGATACAATAATTTTAAATTTATAAAACATGCTATCACAGGCTAACTGTTTTTATTGTTTTAAATATAACTTACAGAATTCAGCATAAAATTTTGGGATAGGAGGCTAGAGAACGATTTTTTGGAATGTCGACTACATGTATCCAAAAGTATGTTAATATATACAGTATGCCCACTAAAGTACTTTGCCGCCCTCTTATGTCGCCTGCTCATAAGACATCTCCAGTGAAGCAGTACTTTGTAAAGGAATTCGGGAACCAAATAATTGGGTATGGCAGTTTCGAAGAGTGACCTCCACGTTCGCCTGATCTGACTCCCCTGGACTTTTTCATTTGAGGATATCTAAAACAGCAGGTGTATGCAACCCTTCCACAAACATTGCAGGACATTAAACGACGCATTACGGATGCTTGTGGCAACGTGTCACGCTCTATGCTCCAACGTGTGGAACGTGACATTCAAACGAGGATCTAAATGTGCATTGCAGCTGACGGTGAGAAGTTTGAACATCTCAAATAAAGATATATTGTTATAACTAGTTTTTTTCTTTCTCAGATCGTTTTTGGTCACGTCACAAAAAACAAAAAAAAATGCGCGTTTTAACCGCATTTGATGATGCTCTACAACTTTGTAAATCATTCTTTTCCCTATCTCGTTCCGTTTTCGAGATTGGAATGCTAACTCCGCAGTTTTCCTCCAGGTGACGCCGTATGTGGTTTCATTCAGTAGCGTATGGCTACTTTACTATACCTAGACACCACTTTTATGAATTTAGCAGAAGCCGTTCCAAAGTTAAGAGGGTGGCAAGGGACTTTAGTGGGCATACTGTATATATAGATCAGAATACAGCATTACGGAATAACTATCACATGGATGCAGCATTCTGAGAATCATATGCTTGGTTAGCTTCTTACAGATAACATAGATACGCTTTACTACTTTTTCCGCAATCTTAGGGGTGATTTTAATATAAAAAATGAATTATCAGTCCTTTTCAACGAAAAACTAAACAGCTTTTTCCAATTCCAGTCTATAATCTTTTCAAATTCATAAATGTATTAGATTTTCCGCTCACTCAAATATATTAAATGTTCCGCTTTTTTCAAAGGAAGTAATTTTGAAAGCAAAGATTTGAATTTCTATTGACTGCCTGCATGCATTTCGCTATCACCCGCGGCAAAATGTTACATAGATAGGATTGAAAAGGAGCTCAAAAATACTTATCAAACAATTGTCATCCAGTTATGCTCTAGCTCTCGTTTTTCTCTCTGGAGATATCTGATAATAAAACCAATTAAGTCCTTTTATGAGTTTTTTTAAGGATAAAATACCACTCTTTCTGTTTAGGACAGGAAGAGGAATACTCGTTATTAACATCCGTGGTAATAAAGCATAACAGATGGGATGTCGGAAGGAATAAAATTTCGTTTTGAAGCTTTTTTATGATACAGATTTTATCTCTTCATTCAGAGAAAAAATGGCTAAGACGGCTAGAGAAAAACCAGTCTTGTTCGCAGCTATAGAAGGGAATGGTAAAATTATAAATCAAATTTATTTTCGCATAGACTAGTTTAATTCTAAGCATATTTTAGAGAGAAATTAGATTTAAAAGATGTTCTATTTAACATATATGTAAAACCAAGTTGTAGAGATGAAATCAAGAATTTTTTTAAAAATTAGAATCTTTTATTTTTGCAGTGAAGTAAAAGCAATTTTCGAGAATTTTATTTCAAATTATGTGTCAGTATCCGCACATAAAATTTTTCTCCCGTTAAAATTGGAACTTGACAAAAATTTTAGCATTCACTGTAGTTTCCTTGTTGACTTTTAATAATAATAATAATAAAAAATATGACCTAAATTTACGGGTGCGTGTTATACACTGGATATAAAAATGATAGATTTAAAAATAAGGCAAAGATGAACATAAAAAAATTTAGATTTCTACATGTACCTAAATGCTGTTTATTTAAAAGAAATGACAAACCTTATGAACTTAAACATTTTAATTATCGGATAACATGCATAGTTCGTCATATTCGTCTTCCGTTATATCTTCAGGCACATCATCTAATTCTGTTTCTGAAAGATAATACATCTGACTATTAATTCCGCGAATTCATTCGGGTCAGAAGTGCGTTTATAAACTCCTGTTTGCAGAATTATTTACCCCCTCAAGCATTTCTACCCACACATATTGTTCCCCTTAGCTTTCATAACCGAACTAAAACTGATCATTTTTTAAAAATGGGATTTCATTAATATTGCAAAACATTTTTTAAATGTTTAAAAAATTCCGGGTACCCTTTAATGTGTTGCCTCACACATAAATGAAGCGGAGACTCATGGCCAATGATACAGGATGAAGCAAGCAAGTGTTAACAATGATAATGTTCTTTGACGTCAAAATGAGTGATGGAAAGGAGTTGAGTTCATTAAAAGATAGTTGGCTTTTAGTTAAAGACCATGAGATCAACAATGCAGTAAGAGAACTCCACTCTAACGTTATCTAAGTTGAAACGTAATGGATGCACTAAACCCCGCTACCGAGTAGGCAGGTCCAAGAATTTTTAGATCAGAATCAGCGTACTCTGTAGTATGTGATTAAAGGTAATCACTAGAAACTCTTAGTACATATTGCTTCCATATAGGCCGACATGTGGACAATACTTAATTTATCCAGTCAGACGAGATTATATTTACTTTTTATGGTGGTATGGTTGTTTAGAAGCCACTGATTACATATAAGGATGTGCCATATATTTATATATCAGAATATTTATAATGATTTAAAATAATTTAGTATATATACCGGAGATCAATAGAGGACGCAGTAGTGTCATGAATCATGGTATAAGATCTGGCTATCCCCTAGTCACATTTGGAGATGGTAGATACCTGGTATCCGGATATTGTTAAAGTGTCTTAAGCATATAAATGAAATTTAGAGGAGTTCCTGATATGGGGATTCTTATTTAAAGAAAAAATCTTTTACCTTTGCTTGAACTCCATCCCTTAGTTTCTGAACTTATACCTTATATCTAACTTATAAGTGCTAATATCTAATAAGACTTTTTTTCTGCTTATCAGAATTTATACGCTATGACCCCCTTTTTCAGCGCAATGACATATCACAATCCAAAATCGTAGCTTTATGGTGTGGTAAGCCGAATATGAATGTTCTTTGGCTCGAAAATCAGACCTCAACCAACATCAGCAACATACGTACAAACATACTCACCAACGACCACATCTCAACTGTTCTTCAAACTGAAGGAAAATCATAATCTAATTTTATTAGCAATTTACAAGATCTTAGTGTAGCTAACCTACTTTAGAGGATAATATCAGTAATAACAGCAAAAAAGTTTATCCTCCTATAAAAAGCGTATACAATGGTCCAGACACTTGGTGTAAATGCATTTACCAAAGTTTATTTTCATGTAACACTTGAGCTTGGCCTCTCGGCTCCTGTCTCATACCCTGGACTTCTTTTAACTAACAGAGAGAGATGCGGATGGATTGTGAGTGGAGCCAAAACCTGCGAAATAAGCGCTTCTCTGTCTTGCAGTAGGAAGTATGAAGAAATCGTAATTGAGAGCATATGTTATCTTACGTTCGAAAGAGTTGATTACATTTATATGCTGTAATGCTTGTAGACGGTTACAGTTAGAGATATCACCACTATTGTAATATTGTCTATAAGTTAAAATCTACCTAAGTTTGAGGAACTCTTTGTAGAAACACATTTGTTGTTGTTGTTTATGCCACTTGACCGACAGCAACATCAGATCAAGTCCCGAATGCTATGGGCGATGAAGGTGTGGCTCCAGTTTTGACTGGCACCACAAGGGTCGGAGTCCGACTTTGCCAAAGAACCAGTCCCGTAATTTTGAGCCGAGTCAAGTGACGAGACCAGAACACTTGACACCGCACCTCCAGAGGTAATTATATAGAAACACATTTTAATTATGAATTAAAAACGATTCTTCAACAAGAAATTTGTTTGTAAATGAATTCTTCGTGTTGTTTCTTGGTTTCTGACACACAAATCGAAGTGTCGAATAAATCTTGTTAATTTACCAGTTACGTTTTGAATGATAACTACATTATAAATGAATTTTTCAATATGTGCATGTATTAAAATAATGTACTTTAAAATATTTTAATCGATATTTCTTCAATTATTCGAACTCGTACATTTCCAGGATAAATATTCAAACTATTTTCATTATACCATTAATTTTAAGACACCACACTACTTCTCAGTACAGTCTTAAGAGCATGCTGTAACATTATTTTAAAAAAAGTAGAAAGAATGGATGCAAATATTTTCATTCTTTTTTCAACTTTGTTGCATTTTTTATCGGAAAAATACAGCAAGCATGATCCATTACAATTCATACATACTTATCGGAGTACAAAGTGCTTGGCACCTTTTCGGATAATACGCCAAAATTTATGAGGCAGAAAAATTTTCGATTTCTGACACTGGTGTAGAACTTTTTAAACTATTGCTGTAAAAAATGTGAAATGGCTATAAGTTCTATTTCCTGATCCTCGAGTTTTTTTATTTCTTCATCTAAAATTTTCTCATAGCAATTATTTTGGTAGCTTCAACTTTATTAACTTGATCTGAGAGAAAATCAAAGACAAGCGGCTCATTGTTTCAAACCTTTTTTATATTTTTTAAAGGCATTTCGCAAAATCTGACAAATTTATTAAATTTATGACTCATTTGATTATCTATCAAAATGTTTGTACTAAGTGGAAAAATTCATTAAAGAGAGCACACGAAGGTAAAGAAATTTTAATAATTTTTGCCAGATGAAATATTTTCTATGTTTGATCAAAGATTGAAGCTCCTCCTTATTCTTTCCCTTCATAAATAAAAAAAAATAAAAAATTAAAAAGTTTTTTGACAATTACTTTAGTGCTGCATTCATATAATTTCGATTCTAAACGTGTTATTAGTTTAATGAATTTCCGGAAATGTATGGGAAAAAATAAACCTCATTTCATCATAGTGAAGCAGATTAAAAGTTGCCAACTTGAACAAGAATTAATCATTTTTGACAGAATCTATTCAGAATGGCCAAATGTCAAAGATACTTGAATGTGGAACTATGAGTGAGCCAATCAATTTTCATTGGCAAAGACAGGAAAGTTTTACATTCTTTCATAATTTATGATTTTCCTTTGCTCAAAGTATCAGGATAAAAGAATATTATCTGTAGTGAAAAATTGATAAATTGTTAGATAGATAGTCTGCTAGCATTGCATTGTAAATATTACAATATTCTATCATAGACAGATTAATGGTTGCTATAAATTTGCGTATTTTTTTATAACGAAGTTTTGGTTTGCAGTTTTTTTTACGCGTATAAAGATTTTCTAGTTTTAGATTTAAATTTTCGTTGCTGCCCTAGCCACAAGACTAGTAATAACTGTGTAGTTTTTTCTTCTATTTTAACATAATGGTCTATAAGTCGCACTGTCGAGTAAATATCTTAGTTAAATATTCCATTAACAAATTTTAACCCTCTGACGGTACAGTGGTTTGAGACGAAATAGATAGTACGGTCGGGTCGGACCCGATCTCCTTTTTGATAAGGTTTTTGGTAGAAATAAGTACACAATAAGTATTTTTGTTGTATTATAACATTTACTGATAATATTTTACATGAAATAAAACACCTTTTGTAGAAAAAATGAACAGCGATTTCTAATTTTGCTAAACGAAGAAAATGTCTTTGGCATTTACATACAATGCTGTATATATTAGGTTTAATATGTAATTTTATCTACCTAGTTTTAGAAGTTAGTGAAATCAACTTTCCGAGCACAAAAATGTCAAAAATAATATATACTAACATTTTTGGCCTTCAAAATCGAAATACAATATATAAAAATCTAAAATAAAAAAAATTTAAAAATGACTATTGATCATGAATAATGGTTTTCAACAGAAATTCGTATTTACTTATTCCTATATCTATTAGCTGGGTCTAGTAGGTCTATTTGGTAGGGTTCCTTGTTAACTCGATTTCTGGCAATGATAGGGGAGAGTACGGGATGGGGAAGACACACCCTTGGGTCGGATCCGACCCGACCGTACCCTTAGAGGGTTAAATTTACAGATGGTGAAATGGTTCAAACGTGGCTCTCTGAACAGGATTCTGCTGGTCGTGCGTTTATCTTGGGTATTTTGGGCCAATCAGGATCGACTTCAAAGCCAAAACTAAATCAGCCCAAGACTTCAAGTATGTCTTGGACTGCTTTAGTTTTTAACTGAACTGAACGAAAATTTTATTCTGTGTTGTTGAAATATATTTGAATTTTTTTCCTTGTTGATTTAGATTAAATATCTAGAAACATTTTTAGGAGTATATAAAGGAATTTTCCCATGCATTTTGCAAGGTTGTACGTCGTTATAAATTAACTTGAAGGTAACCCGTCATTTTGACGTCATAACACTAATAATGACGTCATAATGGAAAAAGTATATGAAAGTTAAAAAATATCCCGAATTATCTAGCAATATTGCATTTAATCCACACCTTGTCAAAGCAAACCTTTTATTATTTTTTATTTATTTAGTTTTTCATGCGATTGGAGTAGTAGACTGCCATCCAACCCGTCATTTTGACGTCATAATACTAATAATGACGTCATAATGGAAAAAGTATATGAAAGTTAAAAAATATCCCGAATTATCTAACAATATTGCATTTAATCCACACCTTGAAAAAGCAAACCCTTTCATTATTTTTTATTTATTTAGTTTTTCATGCGATTGGAGTAGTAAACTGCCATCCAGTTTTTTACAGCTCACTACGCGATATGAATACTTCAGCTACTTGATTCATTCACATTCAAGTTTGTTTACTTTCAGAATTCATCGCAAAAGTAAACAGATTTTTAAAAACTATTAAATATACAGCTAAAAGCATCCAATTTTTTTAAGTTCTGAATGTTTTATAGAAAAATAGGCTGAACAAACGTGATTTGATGGAGAAGATATTAGTTTTTAGGTAAGGAAAAATTCTGATCCACATCTGAAATTGAAATTAAGCCTAACCGGCCGTTTGTTTACTGAGGGCTTCAATTGAAAGATGAGTACAGCCCGGAAGTGCTATACAGAGACAACGGCTATTATATATATATATAATAAATTACGTATAATATTTTTTAAAAAAAGTTTACAAGGCGATAAAATATTTGTCACAAAATTATATTGGCCAGAAGACGTTTAGTTAAAGTAATAGTAATTAAGCAAAATGACCTTTACAGCAATAATATTCTGTATGTCGTGTAGAGTGTGAATTCGTAGACTTTTGAGAGTAATCTTGTAGCATGTTTTCTAATTAACACTGGATTAAAAGGAACTTTCGATAACTAATTATTACAAAAGGGAATAAAACTAATCCCAGGACACTGAAATACGCCAAAAAATGTTAAAAAATAACTTTTCACATATATGGAGTCTTCACTTTACTTCGAACATCTATTAATATAGTAAAGTTCAAAAGTTAAATACTATGTTTGTAAATTATAATTTGAAAAGAAAATTGAAAAAAAAATCTTATCATTTAATACGAGTTTTCAAGAAATCAACCTGATATAGTAATAAATCAACTATTAAATAAAATATTGGGAAATTGAAGTGCTGAAATATTTAAATTGCAGCTCGGATTAGATTTTTTTTTACAAATTCAGGAGAAACCAAATCAGTGCTTGCGGATTTTCAAATGAATTTGTTTCATATAATTTGCTATCACTGAAAAATTAATTCGAAAAGAAAGTCCGACTATAGCAAAAAATTTATATCCCAGCCATGTATTTTTTAACAAGTCATCCTTTGAAAAAAATACACAATAATTTTTTATATTCTAAATGCATCGGTGAGTAATGAGATAGCTGATTCTCATTGACATTTTATTTAATAAGATCTCATTTGTGTTATTTGAAAAGAGTTTTTGACGGTAATGAATTTAAATAAGGCGCATGATTGTATGTATATTTTATGCAATTTTATTTTATGTATAATTATATAAAGTATAAACTTACATGATAAGTTTAAGCCATCTTGTAGGACTTTTAACAATTTGTCGTCTTACTTAATTTAATCTAAAAAAGATTACGAATACGTTGTATCCTTGTATGTATTTCTTTCAAAAGGAAAAATATATACTTGTTCTATACAAGACTAAAATATTTATTAAATATTAAGAATTTGAGATGCTTACTTATTTTTTAAGTTGATATTAATTTTTAAGTTTCTAAGACTTCTTTATATATTTTAGCAAACTTTTCGAAAAGCCCCATAAACTTCTCGCCTAGAGGCGCTTGAAGAACACCATATAAAATGTGGTATTCACAGTTTTTGGCAAATACAGGGAGCTACGGAAATTTATGGAAAGTTCGGTTTGTTTTTGAAGCACTGAGGTCATCTTTTTCTACACGATTGCCAAACAGACCGGGATGTACAGGGTGCTTGGATAAATCCAGGGTGATCCAGGGTGAAAATGTACATTCCTGCATTGCTTAAGCAAATTTGTGAGCAATGGTGTTCAAATTTGGGATCTCTTCAATTTACTGAGATAATGCAGTTTTTACCATGTTTTTATTAACTTGCTTTCTTGTTTGTGTGTTTGTGTGTGTGTTTGTCAAGTACAAATCTTGCAATCGATTTTTGACTAACTTCCCGACAACCTAGACATTTGAAACTTTTAGAATAGCTCAGAATACGATGACAATGCATTTTTTAATACTTTTAGCCATCTTAAAGCATAATTAAATTAATTTTCAGTTATTTTTAGTTAATTTTGTTTTGTAGACTGGTGCAGCCATCTATTGGCTGGAACGGGAACGAAAAGTTAAATGCAAGTTAACTTCCAATTAACTTCATTTTCTTTCACGTTGATGGGATAATTCATCAAAAATTTCTTTTTAAGTATTTATTAATACATAGAATTGTCAAGTTTATATGATTCAACAGAAAGTTTAAAAACATAGTATATAAAAAGTTCTTTTTATCTTGTAATTATTAGAGCTCTGGTCTCGATACTAACCCTCTAACGGTACAGTGGTTTGAGACAAAATAAATGGTAAGGTCGGGTCGGATTCGACCCGATATCTTTTCTGATGAGGTTTTTGGTAGAAATAAGTACACAATAAGCATTTTTGTTGTATAATAACATTTATTGATAATATTTTACATGAAATAAATCCCTCTCTGTAGAAAAAAAATGAACGATGAATTGTAATTTTGCTAAACAAAGGAAATGTCTTTGGCATTTACATAGAATGTTGTATATATTAGGTCTAATATGTAATTTAGTCTATCTAGTTTTAGAAGTTAGTGAAACCAACTTTCCGAGCTCAAAAATGTTAAAAATAATATATACTGACGTTTTTAGCCTTCTATATCGAAATTGAAAATCTAAAAATCTAAAATAGAAAAATTTAAAAAATGACTATTGGTCATGAATAATGGTTTTCAACAAAGACACTCGTATTTATTTATTTCTATATCTAGTATGGGGGTCTAGTAGGTCTATCTGGTAGGGTTCCTTGTCAACTTAATCTCTTGCAATGTGAGGGGAGAACGGGAGGGGGAAGAAACATCCTTGGATCTCATCCGACCCCCATCGTACCATTTGAGGGTTAAAAGTCTCACGTGCTATCCCTGACCACGGTAGACTGGCCAGTACAGTAAAGCTCGACCATTTGAACAAACTGTAATTTTGCTTTTGTTACCAAGTCTATTTACCAAGTCCAAAGTACATTATATTTAGGAGTATTTTAAACAGTCTTTTGTGGTGAGCGTTTCAATGCAAATTATTTTTTAAAATCGGGATTAGGAAATCAATGAATAACCAATATTAACAAAAAATTTGTGCAGGGTAACATTCATGTTGTCCTGTCTATAGCCTGAAAAGGAGACAAAATGTGTGTCATAACATTTGAAGATGAAATTTCCTTCCATCGATGGAAGAGTGCTGCTGGTAGTATTGACTTGAATCCATTGCAGGCCATCATAGCAATTTTCTGTCGAAGGCACTGTTCTTGATGCCGTGCGACCGATCAGACTAAGCAAGGAAACAATAAGCTACGAGAGGGTGTGTTTAAAACATATTTGGATTCGGTGTGATTATCACAGAATGCTAGCTGTAAGTTTCAACCCAGCGAAAAAGAATTATCTTTAAGAGGAATCTTGACTAAATTTATTAGTATAGGCTTTGTTTTGCTCATAGTATAAGCCCGTCTGCACACGGAGCAACTCAAAAGAAACTGATAACTGACTCAAATCACAAACCAGTCCGTGATGAGTCGCAACCTATGTAATTGAATGGAGCCACGCACACGGCGCAACTGGTTACAAATCCGTCGGACGGGTTTGTAACCAGTTGCGCTGTGTGCGTGGCTCCATTCAATTACATAGGTTGCGACTCATCACGGACTGGTTTGTGATTTGAGTCAGTTATCAGTTTCTTTTGAGTTGCTCCGTGTGCAGACGGCCTTAGAGTTAAGTGACGATTTATATAGAAGTGGAAGCCCAATTTGCTTTACAAAAAGTAATCCGAATCCATGTCCAGACAGAATAACAGAAATAATACATATAACAAAAACAGGCAAGAACAAAAGAACACCTATCTAATGAACTTCATTACCACAACTTAGAAATTCTGTTTTATTCACCATGCGGGATCTCTAAGACAATTAATTAATTTTCACTCAGTGATTGTTTGAGACATGATTTCTTCTTCTTTTTTCTTACGAATATTTTTCTGTGAAAAGAAGATAAACGCTACATTATCTCCATAACGGCGGCGAATGTAAGGGAATTTAGGATATAAATTTGGAAGAGAATAACGTATCTATATATTGTGTTTTTTATTCGTCTCAACAGAGATGACTCTGCCGTATGATTGCTTTAGCAGACGTTCGAAGTACAAAGAAATATTTTCTATTATAATATGACAATTACTGATTTTTTTTTGTCTGAACAAGGCTGGATTCGTTTTTCTTAAACGGACTTATTCTTTTGAGACTGCATGAGTGTGCTTTATTAATTAATAATTTAAAGGTTTTGATTTAAGTGTTGAGTTAGTTTTTTGAAATTATCTTAACGTAATATTTAAAAATTATCTTCATTTTTGTATGATTTTGCTTTGATTTGATATGACACGTGCCTCACATTGGCAAACAACAACAACAACTTTTATTTGGTCGAAATATGCATTCATTTTTCATTATAAGTTGGTCCAATCAAAAAAAAAATACTAATTTTTTGTTGCTAATGCCCTCTGGTTGGAGGTCCCATTCACCGGGTCCTAAAAGGATATTGGGCTGAAAGGGACGGCTCCGGTTTTGAATTAGCACCACAAAGGTCGGAGTTCGACTTGGATAAATGACTGGTCCCGTAATTTTGAACCGAGTCAAGTAACGTGACCGGAACACTTGACCCAGCACCTGCAGAGATAAATTTGAGAACTTAGAGGACATTGCAGCCACGACCTATTTCACGTTCCCCGGCCACCATTAGTGAACACGGCGGTGGATTTGCAGCGACGGGCATCGAACCAGGAACGTTCAGATCACTGGCCCGCTGCTCTTGCCAACTGGGCCACTGCGCGCTTAAAAATACAAATTTAGAAATGCTATAGACATGCAAATTCTGACAAATTCATGCAGACCTGAATTTTACTGTCATGAAATTAACATTAGTACCCTAACGTCATTAGTAATTCACAAATGTTACGTCGACCACAGAGTTTAACTTAGACGACCATATGAACCTGAAGACTTGTCACTGCGTAGCAAAACCTGCAAACTCAGTCGAGGGTGAATTTCACCTGTTCGGGTTATTATTATGCATCTGGGTACCGGACGGACAGTACAGATCTGCCGACCAAAAAAGGCAACCCCGAACCCCTAACGTCACAAGTAAATTTATATATTTAAGTTGCTAAGCCGACTTTTTGGGCAGTTCGTGACAGAAAACTACTGCATCCATTTACTTCATTTTGGTCTTAAACGAAAGATTGTAATCTGTAGATTTGTCAAATTTGGTTTTTCTAACGTAATTTCTATTAATTTGTGATAATTTGTAATTAAAAATTGATTTCCGCGCATGCTCAGTGTCATGTTTAAATCTGGCTTTAGAAACTCACTATTTTTGCGTAGGAACATTGACATGTTTTAAGGATAAACACGTTTATTCCTAGGAGTCTCTCTAGATTTCTCTCTACCATTTTTATTTTTTTGATAATTATATTTGTGAAATAAAAGATTACACCTGATGGAAATTGTTTATTTCGAGCTGTTTAATTAGCGATAATTTACAATTAAAAAATAGCTTTCTGCGCATGCTCAGTGACATTTTTAAATCTGGCTTTTGATACTCACTAAGCACGAGGCCGCTTAAACACATTAATTTGTTTCTACGCATTATTATGATTTTCAACATTTGGTAATGATGTGTTGAGTATAATTTGTGTATTAGTACATTTATTTACTATCTAGCCGTCATGTTTTGACGGGTACCAACTAGTAAATTATTATGTAATGCTGTCCAGCATTATACAGCATGCCATGCAGTTTGCATCCGTGAGATTTTTTTATGGAATATTATGAAAATGGTTTTCTTTTGTGTTGGTCACAATTTTGACCGGAGAGCAGGAGCATTAAGCTGAGATAAATATGTGAGATAGACTATGTAGCAGATTGGCCCTTACAGTTAGTTATATAATTAGGGTTATATTATAAAAAAAAGTTCTTTGGAACAACTGCCTTCAATTTATTCCCCTGCCATCTCTGGTTATTTTATTGCACGGGAAAATTAGAGATTTAGTTAGACAGATCTGGCTCGATATAACTGGAATAATGGCCTACCCTGCTTTAGGTTAAAATTTGTGAGGTGGAGTGACAATTATAATCCCTTACATTAACCGGCCGCATCATACTGATATACAGCTAACATTACGAGTCCCTGCATGAGTGTGTTTCAAATTCATTGAATTCACAATCTTTATAGTTTTACTTTTAAGCGTTCTACTCTTTTCATAGTCTCAGTGTCCTAAATATTGCATTTAATATATAAGTCACTTACATAAATACTCATACAACAAGAAATGACCGTTGCTCTCCCAACCAACCACCTATATTAATATCACCCTAAACTTATATCAGTGGTTATTCTAAATTGATTTGTATTTATCCATTATAATACACGTATTTCAAAAAGTGTTTCGAAACTTCCCCTTATGTATCATTAATGGTATACATAAAGCAGTAAAATGATCAAAATGAAAGGGTATTTTGTTACAAAACTGTCTACAGAATATTGAAATAAGATACGAAATATTGAATAACATCATTTTCTTTAAAAAAAAATATCTCAGGAAAAAAAAAAACCAGTTTCAATTACCACTCCAAAATCATTTGTGATGTGATTTTCGTCGTATGTTTGCACTAAAAGAGCGTGTATCTCTTAAGACACATTTTGTGAGGTAATCCAATACAGGGGAAATGGGGAGAAAATCCGAAAAAGGGGAGAATTCTTCTTCGCATACGCGTAATTTGTTTACAAAAGCAATAGATATGCCTTGCTGATTCTCAAACAATACGAAATGCTTGAGGAGAAGTTCGTGACTGACGGAAGTTTATAGCGAAACGAAATGTGTTGGAAAACGATAGCAACTTGATTTCAGATTTAAAAGAATTGTATTTTATTTCCAAAGTAGAAATTTTTGGAGGGTTACACAAAAAACAAAAGATTAAGTTTTAAAAGTTTTCCTTTTTTGGGTATGCGATTTTTTTTCTCTTGAAATAAGGGCGAAGTTATTGTTGATGTTATAATCTGATGTTCTTTATAATGAGTTATTTATCCAGGATTTGAGAGTTCGATAATGTCTCGCAGTTATGTTATAAAATAAAGGTATCTAATAATTTTACCTTAATGTGAAATGCTCTTTTAAATGCTCAACTTAAATGAGCATTTAAAAAATGCATTCTTGTATTTTGTTTGAAAATCCATTCTTCGAAAAATGCGCAAAATTGCATCGAGTCAAGTCTAGAAATCCCGATAAATTTGAGGTAATATCTTTAAGCTTCGATCAAACAGCTGATTCAAGATATGCAAACATTCAATTTCTGGTATTGAATCTTTCTGTTTGTTTGTTTATTGTTCTCAACCCTTCAGTAGCATCTCTGGGTCTGTGACGCCCAAGAGACAACAGTTTTCGTATTATCTGATATATAGAAACTAGTTAACCAGTTCACCATTAGAGTATCTTGCTATCAAATCCTCTAGATGGTATTCCTTGATCCTACCTTAGTTTAGATCCAGAATCGAAGTGACAAACAAGTCTCAAAAAGCAGTCTGGGCCTCATAGACCCAAGGTCATCACTCGTGTTAGTTTTTTTAACCATGGACCCGTCTACCTCGAAAAAGGTTTTCAGTTTACAGTGTCAAGACGATGTTCAGTCTGTATCCGCTTGAAACATGCAGTAATGATACGTCAAGATTGCAGTTGCAATGTTCAGATTCTTTTATATTCTAATCAAATTAATTTTTTGTATCGGTTTTCTATAGATTTTATTATGTAATCAGTTTTTAGTATGTAAAAAAATAAAATTGATTTCTTTAATTTCAGACTTAGTAAGCTTTATTTGATGTCCTAAAACCATTTTCAATGATTTACTAGCATTTATGAATTTTTGAATTTTTAAAAAAATTTCCTGGGCCTGGCAGACCCAGGGATACCACTGACGTCTGATAATTTTCAAGCCACTACAGAAGGGTTAAGGCTACGTACACACGAGAGCGTTGCAACGCGCGCACTCAACGCAAACCACGTGTACGGTCTAATTCAACACAAAGGAACTCGAGGCGTGATGCAGTCGCGCGATCTGCGTGGAACTCTCCAGACGCGCGTTGTGACGCGCCTCTAGTAGAAGTGAGCGTTGTATGTGTACGCTATCATTTGATCAGTTGTATTTCATCAATGCGCGCTGCAACGCTCTCCTGTGTACTCAGCCTAAGAGATACAAAAATATTTATTTTTTTCTAACCGCTAAGTTTCGTTTTTTCTCTATCTCGTATTTCTAACATTTTGCAAAGCCCGTCACTTCCACTCGTAAGAAAAACAAAACACTGAAGGCTAGGTTACAAAAGATTGTTATGTAGATTGTTATGTCTATGTGCAGACTGTAAAGCATAATATAAATCTTATACAGCTCATCTGCAGCCTGATGTCCAAGCTGCAAGTCCAGCACCTCATCATAAATAAAAAGATTACCAATTGCTTCTAAAACAGCAACTAATTTGTTCCTGGCGCAGAGTTGCCTCTGATTTAACAACAAAAAAGAAATACGGGTACTATTTCCAATCCTAAACACCAATGGGAAGTGAAATTCGTCTTCACAGGGTCACGCCCCCATACCTCATTCTTTGCTAGAATGTAATAAGAAAATATTGAAAAACTCCCCACTCAGCCCTCAACACTGATTAAGTATTTAGAGTGATGAGTTAAAGTAGTGAGTAGTGATGAGTTAAAGTTGTCTAGATTAGGCACGTCTAAGTGCTGAAGCTGGAAATCCCCGGCGTGAGAATCGAGCAATGAGCTACCACAACTACTAGTGGCAAATGTGCCGTGTGGAACTCTTCGTTAGATCAAGCGAAGAGAAGTGTCCACGGGCACGAGGATACTTAATCAGTGTTGAGGGTTAAGTGGGGAGTTTTTCTATATTTTCTTATTACATTCTAGCAAAGAATGAGTTATGAGGCCGTGACCCTGTGTAGACGAACTTCACTTTCCATTGGTGTTTAGGACTGGAAATAGTACCTGTATTTTTATTCTTTTTGTTAAATCAGAGACAACTCTGCGCCAGGAGCAAATTAGTTATCATTTTATAAGCAATTGGTAATCTTTTTCTTTATGATGAGGTGCTGGACTTGCAGCTTGGACGTCAGGCTGCAGATGAGCTGTATACGATTAAGATTTAGATTATGATTTACAGTTTGTTTCCGTATCTTAGGGAGTAAAGACAAACAGTTTGATCAGGGGTCGTCAACCTTTTAATACTTACCGCCCACTTTTGTATTTTTGTTGATGGCAAAGTTTCTTTACCGCCCACCGGTGCATACCCGCAGTGACTCAATTTATCGCAAGTGAGAAGTAAATTTTAGAGGGGAGGGTTTGCAAAATTTCTGTACTTAAATTTATCTTTTTATTTAAACTTTATGTATTTATATATAAAACTAGGGGCTTCGTCCCTAGGCTCGCTCCTCTGTTATGGCTAATAGCGAGATACATAGGGGGGATTCTCGGGCAATGTAACAGCTATCATCCATTTACTTTTGTCACCCTTAATGCGAAGGGCGTTTCATCACTGTTGAATTATCAGCTTTAAAATTCAACTAAAAAATCGAAAATTTAAGATATAGACTTGAAATAGGTTTATATGAATAAAAAAGCTTTCAGCTTCCAGATAATGTAAATATTTTCTTTGTAAGATAAAAACTCGAGGAGCAACGATATTACATCCACATAGGGGACGATATTTCTTGAAAAACTGTGTTTCATTTTTTGATGAAAATATTAGTCTGTTTTAAAATATTTTTAAACGAATGAAGTCTAGTTTGAAAGAGAAATGCCTGTAGACTTAGATTGTAAAAAGATCAAAATTATACGATAATGTTTTGGCGAGTTATCGTAATCTGAAGATGAAAAAGTCAATATTTCTTGAAAAACTCTGTTTCATTTTTTGATGAAAACATTAGTCTGTTTTAAAATATTTTTGAACGAATGAGGTCTAGTTTGAAAGAGAAATGTCTGTAGTCTTAGACTGTAAAAAGATCAAAATTCAACGATCTTTTTTTGGCGAGTTATCGTAATCTTAAGATGAAAAAGTCAATATTTTCCTACAAAACATAAAATAAAAAAAAACCTTAAATGTCCGATGAAGATGAGACATGTCTTACTTTAGTCCCCCCCATTTTTCTGCATCCATTGGTATCGCTCTCGACCCATACCCCCAGTGGTTTCGGAGGAGATAGCGTGATAATCTTTTGACAACGGCAGCGGGAGTTACTTTTTTTTAGAATAGAGAGAATAGCTACTGATGGCTATGGAGCTCATTCGTTGCTCCCTCGTCCACGAGTATACTTCGAGAAGTGTCCGGTGAATTATTACCTGTAATTCAAGTTTAGGGATGGAATTCAAAAGTAAATTGCAAAAGCATATTTTAAAAAGTCAAACTCACGAATGTGTTAGCAGTGTATTTGATATATGTAGGAAGAACAAAATTTGTAACAACGGACAAAAATTCCTACCGCTCACCATGAAAGCTTGGTAGGGACCAAGTTGACTATCATTGAATTAGACTGAATAAAACATTCCTTTAGATCTATTAACTCCCAAAATTAAATCTTTGCGATTCAAGTATGCATTTTAAGTAAACACTTATTCTTTTATCATTAGTGGTTTTTAATGCATTTGGACACCTATACATTCCAAAACAAGGCAGTTTAAACAATTGAGTTAAAAATTTATTCTGAATATACATTACATGTACTACCAAATTTTAAGTATTACGAAGACTGTTATGTATAATAAATTTTTAAATGCTCTAGAGATTTTTAACATGCATTATTAGAACGATTGAAAGTTAAACATAATCTTTCCCTCATGCTCGTATTTTCCACTTTGAATAAATTGTAATGAAATATTTTCATCCCTTTTGCAGCAAAACATATAATTTAATCTAGCCATAAAATGTAATCTTATCATATTCTATTTATATGATTAACTTGGATCATAAAACCGCAGTAAAAACCTCATTATGGAAATTTCAGGTAAACAGCTGTCAGTTCAGTAATAGTATTCATAATTACTGGTAAAAATTCTTTGAGAAGTATTTTGAAACTCTATAGCGTCATCAACGCTCAATGAGAATATAGAGAGGTATAGAAAGGACTAGATGAAAATCGATTTTTCCACTTATAAAAGAATGTATGAGTTGCAGGAACAAAAGCGAATAAATAAGGAAAACATAATTATACGTAACAAGAATTTCTTCCTTCGTTTGTACGGACTGATAGTTCAATCAATTAGTTCCCACTCTGAGATTGTTCGTGACATGATTTCTCCCTTAACTCTTTTCCATGGAAAGAAGGGGACACGTTCCGATTTCTTTCTGGGCCAAAGAAAATGAGGATTAAATGTTGGAGAGAAGATAATGCGTTTCTTTGCATATATATTATCTTTACGATTTGCTGAAGCACAGTTGATAAGACCTTTCCAATTCTCTCTGAACTGCGTGCTGAAAAGAACTATTGCAGCCGAAAGAAACATGTTTTAAGACACATAGGAAAAAATATATACGCTTGTGGTTTTTTTAACAACTTCATTTTTACATAGTAAAAAGCCGTTTTAACGCTTTGTTATTTTAAAAGCAGATAAGTTTGAGAAGTTTAAATAAAACGTTATTCCCCTTTTATAGAGCACGCTATTCATTTTTTCAGCATTCACTTGTCCTTCATTTTTTTTAGGTTTCTGTTAATATAATATAATATGGCTACTTGAATAAAGACAAAAAAATTATCAATATCAATAAAGTTAGTTTATAAAAAGCTAATTTTAGGTATTCCATTATTATTCCCGTGTTTAAAAAATATCACTCTTAATTTTCCATCTCAATTCCTTGGAAGTTTTACTACAGTCTCAGAATTCTTCTTCCGAGGCGTTTAAGATTTTATGAAACTCAAATTTAGCTTCTACCCTCTCACTTTCTGCTAACCATTTTGTACGTTTCAAGAACATAGCTCCATCTAAGAAATTCGTTTGCTATTGCTGAATGTTTAAATGTTCTTATTTTTACTGGAATGTTCAAAGTAAGTTTTGATTGCACGATTACTGTTTTAAACAGTAAAATGATTTTTATCATGGATTTCTTTAACGATACTAGATTTTTAATAGATTTTTATCTTTATATTGATACGTTTTATAGAGATCCTCCAGATACAAGATCCGTTAAAAATATATTTTTGTTTTTAACATAGGATTACGTTCCTTCATAACGGTCCGCATTAAAGCAAAATTTCAGACGTTAAAATCGTCGTCGAGAAAATAAATCAAGAGTGGCAGAATATTATTTCTAAAAGGTGTTTTTTTTATCCCTTTTTCTCCCTTCATACTTAGCCAAAATCGATAAATGAGGTACCATTTTAAAGATTAAGATTTCATTTTAAAGATAAGTCAATTCAGCTGATCTAAAATTATTTCTGTTTAGTGCGCTCATGAAATATTCCGAATCAAGTTTACTTATAGATGAAGAGGTTGATATTCATGTCAATGTGCCGATCATGATGGGTGATTTTAATATAGACGCAAAGCGCAACGAAAAGGCTATTGTGTTTTATGATTCACGGTACCGTTTACTTTCATTAAGTGGGTAACATTTAACATTGCTAACACTATGGAATAAGTTTAGAAGATTAAAGGCCTTATCGTATAGATTTGGTTTTTTTGTTTCTTTAGCTCATTTCTATTAAAGTGGCTCCCCTCTTTACCTTGTTTGTTGGCTCCCCCCATAAAGACAAACACACAGAAATAAACTTAAATGCAGTTTTAGAGGCAAGTACAAATTTATTTAATAGCCATTAGGCCAACTAACTTGAATTACACAACTTATGAACTTGACTCCATATAGCAACAACTCTTCCCCCTCTGTAGGGATTTTACAAAACACTCTAAGGGGTTATCATGGAGATCAATCTGGCTAACACACTAGCCTTTCTTTAAATTGTCAATACTATTTCCCCTTTTTGAAACGGTTACTTCATCATATATATATATATATATATATATATATATATATATATATATATATATATATATATATATATATATATAATACAAGTTAAATCATATCAGTACACTACATATTGAAAACACACAAAAAAAAATAGAAAGGTGGCTGATGGATTTCGTTCCTAACCTTAGAGGAAGCTAAAGTACTTAGCTTAGTCCGCGTTATCATTATATGAGCTCAAAAAAAATATTTTAAGAAAAAAATCAAATAATAAAATTAAAGAAATAAAATAAAAATTACGAACCCCCGTGTTTAGCTGAAAGAGACTTAAGAGAAAAAGAAATTCAAAAATGAGAAATAAAAGAAGAAGATTGGCCGGTCAGCCTACGGAAATTAGAAGCCCCAGCCGGGCACCTCCTTCAGGTCCATTCGCTCTTTTGAGATGGTCATCTTCGACCACGAGCTCCGGAACAGCCAGTAGGCAAAGAGAGATGTATCCCTCACGGGAATCGGTGAAGCGAATATTTTTTCTCTCTCTCTCATCTCTCAGGAAAACTTTGACGCATGCGCCGGCGCCTTGTACTGAGGGTCCGCGAAAGCACACTGGACACCCAAATTTGAATTTTTAGCACTGATGTTAGCTAAATAATTTTCTTCCTTTTCAATTTTCCTTCTGAGAAGTTATTTCCCTACAATACTCCTCTTCGTGCGCCGCGTACTGATAATGTGCGAAGCGACGACTGACCGGACACTGTATCAATGCGCGGGAACCCCTTCTGCCGGGCTCAAGACTGGAAAACTCGTTAAAATTCCTTTCGCCTGTGAATTTCATCCCGCACAGCCAGGGAATCGGTGCACAGGATGGTATATCGAAATGGCGAGGACTTAGATATAGTATTACATACAGACTTAAGTAGAAGATAGTATAGAAGTTTAAAGAATACTCAGCTTTTAAGACCAGACAAGAAATTATTATTATTATTACTTTTTTTAACTAGCTAGCTTGTATTAACCACCTTAAATCCACCAGCCAAACTCAGCCACCTTATTAAATTTTAAATGCACATACCTCTAAATTATACATATATATATAATTTTTTTTGTTTTTCTAACTACTTATACTCTATTTTTATTTCTGTTTAGACTTACATATCAATTACTCATAGCAAGGTTTACGGAATTATATACAAACACTTACATATACATTATTTAAAAACCACCTTGGGATAATTAATTATAACCACATAATTAATTATAACAAGGCATTCAATTTCCTGAAACATCACTTTAATTTAGATATGGTTCCGTCCAACTATCTGAGTACACTGGGAAACTCATTTATTGACTTGACATTACCCCCGATTTTCTGACATATGTAACTTATTTTTCTTGCCATTGACCTATTCCGCATAGGGTTATCACTCATCCGTCTCCTCGTCTGTAGGAATTTTATTGTAAAAAAAAAGGTAAGCAATGATAAGTAATCCTACGTTAGTAACCTGCGGTAGTTTCGTTAGAAGCGACTACCTGAAATCTGTTTCTGTGTGTAGGTGTCACTGTGGTTAGACCTATTGTAGTGTTTTTTATTATCCTGTTGGAGGGTGGAATTAATTTTATAATCTGCTGACCATTGGATAATTCTATCTATTCCCCACCATTCTATACCTAGAGAGCGAAGAGTGCTTCCAGTGGTCAAGGCCCTTGATTGATGCATTACCCGAAAACAAAACCATTGTGAGTTGTTTCCTCTCTAATTGTTTTACATCTGTTTTTTGTAACCCCTCTTGACAGGTTTCTAGAAAGCAGCATCAGTTGATATCAAACTTGTGGACAGAACGGCCCCTAAAATCGGGTGTCTGAGATCGATGACTGACCGTATGGAAAACGGCCTCCAATGAACTTTTGCGGTTTCGGTTTTTTTATACGAGCCTTAGGAAAACGGCATCTAAGAACACTGAACGGACTTTGGAAAACGGTCTCAGAGGAATGAGGTAAAACTGACATGACAGTACCAAGCAAAAATTTACTTTCATGGAAAATTCCAGCTAGAGCTATTGTCAAGAACCATGGCTATCACATAGAAGCAAATCACCGCATAAAATACGGCATTTCTCTCTATTCTAGAAAAAAGTAACTGGCGCTGCCGCTGCCGGCAACACCGCTGTCAAAAGCTTGTCACGCTATCTCCTCCGAAACCGCTGGGGGTATGGGGTCGAGACCGATACCAATCGATGCAGAACAATGTGGGGAAGAAAGTAAGACATGTCTCATATTCGTTGGACTTTAAGTTTTTTTTTATTTTATGTTTTGAGGGAAAATATTGACTTTTTCATGTTCAGATTACGATAACTCGCCAAAAAAGGATCGTAGAATTATTTTTTTTTACAATCTAAGACTACAGACATTTCTCCTTCAAACAAGACCTCATTTGTTTAAAAATAATTTAAAACAGACTGATATTTTTATTAAAATTGAAAACCCACTTTTTGGAAAAATTTATGTGTTTTGAGATATATAAATTCGATGCTCTCAGACTTATTATGTTACAAAGAAAATATTTATATCAACTGGAAGATGAAAGCTTTCTCATTCATATAAACTTCATTTCAAGTCTCTATCTTAAAATTTCGATTTTTAATTTAATTTTAAAGAACGATACTTCAACAGAAATCGGAATGAAGAATCGCGTCATTTCTTGGTTTTTGTCCTCTGGAATTTTATACAACGATTGAGTCATTCATTCACTTGATTCATTCATCGCTCTTAATGTAAGAACTTGAATTATCCAAAAATATAAATATCCCTTATTTTTTTATAAAATATATTTTTTACATCAATTGTATACATTGATCGTCGCATTTATTATAAATATATATATTTATTTATTTTGGTATTAATTGCATACATTGACCGTTGTATTTAATTTGAATGTACTCCGTAGCGAAGCTCGGGTTTTCAGCTAGTATACATAAAACTTAACTATCAAAATCGTTTCCATAAAGTGCGAACGACCTTCTGTAGTTCTGTAACTGACTGACAGATAGCGCACAGTTCAAATCGCTGGACCGAAATTTTGCCGAAAAAGGGCCGAAATTTTGCCTGGCAATTATTCTTATAGTGTAGGGGTTCACTAAGAAAGATTTTTGAAACATTCTTCTTAGATTTTTTTAAAAATTAAATTTTTATGCTGTTTTTGTAACTTTTTAAAGTTTGCATTTAAAATAATAATTTGAGGATTATAAAATTTATATCACGAGGAAGATCATATAAATTCCTAAAATGAAATCTTTTTCGAATCTTTACCCCCATTTTCTGATTTTTGGTGAATTTTTAAAGATTAATTTTAAGAATTTAATTTATTAAATGCTGATCACGTGGTTTCTTTTCTTTACGTGATACTTTAAATTATTTTTGCGTCATATGCATAGCAACCAAACAAATTGACAAAAAAATATATATTAAAACACGGTAAAAGATAAAATTTAACCACTAGACTAATTGAGATGGAAATTTTTAAAGAATTTTATTCAAATTAGTATGTTTTATGGATATTAAACATACAAATTAATTGCATACATTGACCGTTGTATTTAATTTGAATATTTTCTTCTACATTATTTTGCTTATAAAAATATCCGTTACGATTCTTTTATAAATAGTATATTTTTTGATTTTTGGGGCATTAATTGCATACATTGACTGTTATATTTAATTTGAATTTACTCCGTATCGAAGCACGGGTATTCAGCTAGTAAGGTATAAAATCACCTTGCAATATTTTAGCAATTTTACAAATCTTTCGATTTTAAAATAGGTAATTTCAAATTGAAATGAGAGCCAATGAATTGCATCAAATTGAACCTATATCACCATACCCAACCCTAACTTTCCAACACTTAAACTACCCCTGGAATTTTTAAGCAAGTGTATTCTTTTCGTAATCTTTTCTACATTATAAATAAAATCAGCTTTATAAAAGATGTATCAATTTGAATGTCTGTTAATTATTTGTTTTCCCGCCAGCTACAGACACAACACATATTCCAATGTTATGAACTTCAGGAAAATTCTGTGCTCGTCATTATGTTTGAAAAGTGTTTATCATTCCTTACCCACTCGATTTTGAGGCAATGCTTAATTATGAAGAATATTGCTCTGTGATAATGAAACCACATTAGGCTTTTTTATAAAAGAATTAATACGACACTTGAATAAGAGGGGACGAACCTTATCAACTTAAACAACATCATTAACTAAATGAGAATAATTTTGCCGATACGGACCTAATTGTGCTATTAATTAGTTACTACACCGTGTTCGTTTTTCATTAGACATTTTTTTTATTTATTTCGTAAGTAATATTACCTGTCTCGTATTGTTTTTTGTTTCTTTACAAAATCTAGTGATAATTACAAACAAATTGTTGATCATATAAAGTGTTTCATGTATCTGTGTCAAGTTCATAATAATGGAGCCAAATGAATGCAGTATATTGCATAAACGAAAGGTAAAGGTACTATCTCTTACGTTTCAAATGAAAATCTTTACTTTTTAAGGCTATATTATTTCTAAATTAATATTTTTTAATCCGTAGATTAAAGAAATAGCTTAATCACAAGCCGAGTTCCATTATATTTGAAGAAGATGGAATATTGTTGCACAAGACCCTGGAAGGATATCAAATTCAGTATTGTAATTACAAATTTGCCTATTTTAACTTTTAAAAAAATAGTATTTTTAATATTCTTAAAAAGTATAAATAGAACAATAGAATGTACGAAAAGCCCACTTTACTTTTATCCTCTGTTTGATTCTCTAACCTATTGTTTCATTAATTATTTCGTACCGTCTCACAGGCTGTCTTTCTAGCTAAGTGACATAAACATCCCGGGCAGCCACTGTACAGGTAGGAACTCAAAACATAGACGGCTAATCTACAGTAAAATGCGTATTTTTTTTTGGCTCCAAATCTTCCAAACAGGTATATTGTGAGTTTCCTTTCTGCTGTGGTTATTGTGCTGATGTGTAAATATTCGACCGAATAAATCTGAATAAAGCTGTTGAAACTGTAAAATGGAACTGCTTGCTTCTGATTTCATTATGGCTATATTTTATTTCAACTAAAACTTTTCGAGGCTAATAAATAATGGAGTTCAAATAAACGCAGCACATTTTAACAATGACATCATCTCAATCTATACTAATATATAAAGAGAGAGGGGATTTTGTACGTGGAGGGTAATCTTCAGAACCACTGTACCTATTTGAAAAATTCTTTCACTGTTTGAAAGGTACATTATTCCAGATGGACATAGGCTATATATTATGTATATCTAATCAGTAGAAATAAAGTTAGGGGCATAATCCTAACAATCTCCATTGTTACCGCTATTGTCCTCTACCGTTTTTTGTGGCGAAGTCTTCAACGATCCTTAGCGTGGTGATATCTATACTAATATATAAAGAGAGAGGGGATTTTCTACGTGGAGGGTAATCTTCAGAACCACTGTACCTATTTGAAAAATTCTTTCACTGTTTGAAAGGTACATTATTACAGATGGACATAGGCTATATATTATGTATATCTAATCAGTAGAAATAAAGTTAGGGGCTTAATCCTAACAATCTCCATTGTTACCGCTACTGTCCTCTACCGCTTTTTGTGGCGAAGTCTTCAACGATCCTTAGCGTGGTGCTATCTATATCTCCAGAACCACTGCACCTATTTGAAAAATTCTTTCACTGTTTGAAAGATACATTATTCCAGATGGACATAGGCTATATATTATGTATATCTGATGATTAGAAATAAAGTTAGGAGCTTAATCCTAACAATCTCCATTGTTACCGCTACTGTCCCCTACCGCTTTTTGTGACGAAGATTTCAACGATCCTTAGCGTGGTGCATCGCGGTGGGCTTCTGTAATGACGGTAGCGGTTCGAACCTAGCCGTTCTCCGGCACGCCTTTTTCTTTTAAAAAATTAACTTTAATTATTAACTAGCGTAATATTAATTTAAGGTATTATTAAGGTAATTATTAAGGTAAAAAATGATTTACAATTTATTGGCTATCAACTGGAAATTTATTGGTATAATATTTTGTTCAACCCGGACAAAGTCGGGACGGGCCGCTAGTCTATACTTATATATAAAGAGAGAGCGGATTTTGTACGTGGAGGGTAATCTATACTAATATATAAGGAGAGAGCAGATTTTGTACGTGGAGGGTAATCTCCGGAACCACTGCACCTATTTGAAAAATTCTTTCACTGTTTGAAAGGTACATTATTCCAGATGGACATAGGCTATATATTATGTATATCTGATCAGTAGAAATAAAGTTAGGGGGGATACTCTAGATTTGTGTGCACGGCCGCCATCTTGGATTTTTCCGCCAGGGTTTGGCGCATTTCGCATGGCGATAATTATTGCGTTCTGGTAAAAATAACCCAATGTCAAATTCTCTAATTTTAAGATCAAACAGTTATTTCTGATGTGATCTTTTAATTACAGTATAATAATTTTAGGTCAGATCTTGGCCTTGACCTGGAAATCTGAGTCATATTGACTAGACTCAAAAGAGTAAATTATTTTTAAAACTAAGAGTCTTTTTGTTGAAACTTTTTGAATCCATTATCAGTTTTTCGTTAACTTATTAAATTTAAGTTGTTTTTAATTTTGTTTATCGATTGTCAATTAGTATACTATAATGATACACCATTTCATTTATTAGAAGTAAAAATTATCTGCCATCATTTTTTCGTAAAATGTAAAATACAGTATACATTTTAAATACAATATATTTTTAAATATTTTATAATTCCAAGTTGTAGTGGATTACAAATAAATTTTAATAACTGAAGTTCAACTTCTCTCTCCGCAGGAACCTAAGTTAAAAAGTTAGTTAAGGTTATGTTATTGGTTTAGGAAAAGGGTTTTTTTTTCTTATTTCCAACACAGCAGGATAAATGGTCAAATAATCCTTGTCCCGATTTTATTGTATGCACCAAATATTTGGTTAAGGTCAAATCTGAAGTAAAATTTCATTACCACAATGCCCTAAAAAAAAAAAAAAAAGAAGAGGATCTGGTTACTCACCATAAATTTATGGGTTCATAATTATTTTACATTTTTCAAAGCTGAATTTTAGATAATTTTTAAATTGCAAGTTATTTAGGTGGTACAAAAATGCTGTATTTTTTTTCTAATTAACAATATATTGGCATAATATTTTGGTGATTCATTGCTATTAGTCAAAGAGTTAGGGCAAACTGAATAGATGGCATTGAAATTTTATCTGTAAGTAAAATTCATTTGACCAAATTTTTCATATGGATCATAATTTGAAAAGGTAGTTTTTAATTAAAAATGACAAAAAGAAAATCTCAGTCCAACGATTAAATGATTTTTCAAAAATATTTCTATGTTTCACAATTTAAAAAGGTCATTTTTATTAAAAAAGCTAAAAGAAAAACCCAAAATTTCCAATATTTGAGAATGATTTTTTCAGAAAAAAGTGGTTTTTATCAAAAACCCAACAATAAATCTAAGTCCAACGTTTAAATGATTTTTCAAAAAATTTTCTAAGTTTCATAATTTAAACAGGTGGTTTTTATTAAAAAAGCTAAAAAAATTCAAAGTCCAGCGTTTTGAAAACACCGCTTAAAACACATTGGCGAGAATTTTTCCACTCCTCAAAACACGGTGAAATCGCCAAGTTGGCGCAAAAAAATCCAAGATGGCGGACGTGCACACAATTATTAAGTAACGTAATATTAATTTGAATATTATTTTAGGTGCTTAAAGTAATTAAAAAAACATTCTTTACTTAAAATCCTTTTTTTATTTTTGTATTTTTATTTCATCTCTTACTCTAATTTTGAGATACCAATGTGTATCTATAAACGTTTGTCAATTGTAAACGTTTATATTGTAAACGTCTATATTGTAAACGTTTTGTCAATTAAACGTTTCTCCAAATGACAAACGTTTAATCTATATCTATCTATATATATAAAACAGTTCCTTAACTCACTCATTCATTCACTGACTGACTGACTGACTGACATACAACGCACAGACAAAACCGCTGGACCTAAAGGGCTGAAATTTTGCATGGCGATTCTTCTAATAGTGTAGGTGTGCATTGAGAAAGATTTTTCAAAAATTCTTCTTAGATTTTTTTAAATTAAATTTTTAAGCTGTTTTTTAAACTTTTTTTTACGTTTGCATTTAAAATAATACATTGAGGGTTATAAAATTTATATCACGAGAAAGATCATGAAAAATCCTTCAAAATGAAATTTTTTTCGAATTTTTACCTCCATTTCCTGATTTTTCGTGAATTTTTAAAGATTAATTTTTAGAATTTAATTTATTAAATGCTGATCACGTGATTTCTTTTTCTGGTACTTTCAATAAATTTATCGTCACGTGCGTAACAACTAAATAGACAAAAAAAATATTTTTTTCTCTTTCTAATGCAGCAGACGATTGGATATTATCCAAAAAAAATGCATATCCCTTACGATTTTTTTATAAATATATATATATATAGATAGATATATATTTTACATCAATTGTATACATTGATCATCGCATTTATTATAAATATATATATTTATTTTTGGGCATAAATTGCATACGTTGACCGTTGTATTTAATTTGAATGTACTCCGTAGCGAAGCGCGGGTTTTCAGCTAGTATAGTATACAGAACTTCAGTGGTACTTCAATAAAAGAATATAATTCTAGAACATGTGGTAGACTAATATTTGATTTCTCGGCTAGTAATATATAAAGAGAGAGGGGATTTTGTACGTGGAGGGTAATCTTCAGAACCACTGTACCTATTTGAAAAATTCTTTCACTGTTTGAAAGGTACATTATTACAGATGGACATAGGCTATATATTATGTATATCTAATCAGTAGAAATAAAGTTAGGGGCTTAATCCTAACAATCTCCATTGTTACCGCTACTGTCCTCTACCGCTTTTTGTGGCGAAGTCTTCAACGATCCTTAGCGTGGTGCTATCTATACTAATATATAAAGAGAGAGGGGATTTTGTACGTGGAGTGTAATCTTCAGAACCACTGTACCTATTTGAAAAATTCTTTCACTGTTTGAAAGGTACATTATTACAGATGGACATAGGCTATATATTATGTATATCTAATCAGTAGAAATAAAGTTAGGGGCTTAATCCTAACAATCTCCATTGTTACCGCTACTGTCCTCTACCGCTTTTTGTGGCGAAGTCTTCAACGATCCTTAGCGTGGTGCTATCTATACTAATATATAAAGAGAGAGGGGATTTTGTACGTGGAGGGTAATCTTCAGAACCACTGTACCTATTTGAAAAATTCTTTCACTGTTTGAAAGGTACATTATTACAGATGGACATAGGCTATATATTATGTATATCTAATCAGTAGAAATAAAGTTAGGGTCTTAATCCTAACAATCTCCATTGTTACCGCTACTGTCCTCTACCGCTTTTTGTGGCGAAGTCTTCAACGATCCTTAGCGTGGTGCTATCTATACTAATATATAAAGAGAGAGGGGATTTTGTACGTGGAGGGTAATCTTCAGAACCACTGTACCTATTTGAAAAATTCTTTCACTGTTTGAAAGGTACATTATTACAGATGGACATAGGCTATATATTATGTATATCTAATCAGTAGAAATAAAGTTAGGGGCTTAATCCTAACAATCTCCATTGTTACCGCTACTGTCCTCTACCGCTTTTTGTGGCGAAGTCTTCAACGATCCTTAGCGTGGTGCTATCTATACTAATATATAAAGAGAGAGGGGATTTTGTACGTGGAGGGTAATCTTCAGAACCACTGTACCTATTTGAAAAATTCTTTCACTGTTTGAAAGGTACATTATTACAGATGGACATAGGCTATATATTATGTATATCTAATCAGTAGAAATAAAGTTAGGGGCTTAATCCTAACAATCTCCATTGTTACCGCTACTGTCCTCTACCGCTTTTTGTGGCGAAGTCTTCAACGATCCTTAGCGTGGTGCTATCTATACTAATATATAAAGAGAGAGGGGATTTTGTACGTGGAGGGTAATCTTCAGAACCACTGTACCTATTTGAAAAAATTCTTTCACTGTTTGAAAGGTACATTATTCCAGATGGACAAAGGCTATATATTATGTATATCTGATCAGTAGAAATAAAGTTAGGGGCTTAATCCTAACAATCTCCATTGTTTCCGCTACTGTCTTCTACCGCTTTTTGTTCCGAAGATTTCAACGATCCTTATCGTGGTGCTATCGCGGTGGGCTTCTGTTCTGACGCTAGAGGTTCGAACATAGCCGTTCTCCGGCACGCCTTTTACTTTTAAAAAATTTATTTTAATTATTAACTAACATAAAATTAATTTAATGTATTATTTAGGTTATTATTAAGGTAAAAAAAAGATTTACAATTTATTGGCTATCAACTGGAAATTTATTGGTATAATTTTTTGTTCAATCCGGACAAAGTCGGGACGGGCCGCTAGTGTCTATATAACTTTGCTTATAAGTTTAGTAATATATGTACATTAACGACTGAATACTGAGTAATTGGTCTCCATGTTAAACCTCAAACTGTACCATGGTTTGAGACAAAATAGATGGTATGGTCGGGTCGAATCCGACCCGATCTCATTTTTCATGAGGTTTTTGGTAGAAATAAGTACACAGTAAGCTTATTTGGTTGTATAATAACATTTATTGATAATATTTTACATGAAATAAAAACTTTTTTGTAGAAAAAATGACCAACGAATTGCAATTTTGCCAAAAAAAGAAAATCTCTCTGGCATTTACATACAATGTTGTATATATTTGGTCTATATGTAATTTAGTCTTGTACCTAGTTTTAGAAGTTACTGAACCAAATTTCCGACCATAAAACTATAAAAAATATATACTGACATATTTGGCCTTCAAAATCGAAATTAAAAAAAATTGTGCGGTCGGGCGACCCCGTCAGGAACGAAGTTCCTTACGTTAATTTTCAACTCTAAACGTGATTTAATATGTAGATTTCTATTGATTATATATATGTATATATATATGTATTTATATACATTATAATATATATATATATATACACACTGCGCTATTCCCAGAATGAATGGGAATAGAAACGGCCAGCGCTTGTGCGGGGATTTGAACCACGGACCTCTCGCTCCGTAGTGCGATAGTCCGATACTCCGCAGTCCGATGCGATAACCATTCAGCCACAGAGAGAAAAAGCGTGAGAAAAAGCTCTTATGAAGGGGGCATAACGATTTTTCGTTACGTGACGATTCCTGCCAGTTCACTCTAATGTAAGCCGCGTAAAAGAACTTCGTTCCACAATTTAGTAAAGTAAAAGATTAGGAATCATGAATAACGTTTTTCAACAAAGACACTCATATTTACTGCAAACTTATCACTGCAAACGCTCCAACACCTGTTGCAAGACTGGCTGGTAGGGTTCCTCAGTGGCGCACCCAGGATTTTTCTTGGGGGCGGGGCAAGATGAATGCATAAAAATATTTGTAATGCAAAATCAGTATTCATAATGCAATTTCTATTTCTTTGGGGGGGGGGGTTCCTTGTCAACTCGATCTCTTGCAATGAGAGAGAAGAATACGGGAGGGGTAAAACACACCCTTGGGTCGGATCCGAACCCACCGTACCGTTTGAGGCTTAAGGTTATAGTGGCTGATTTCTATAGATTGATAAGTAGGAGGGTGTAAAAACTCCTAACGAAATTACCTCCTAAGAATGTAAAGGTAAGATTCGTAATAGCTTAGCTTGCAGAATCAAGTTTATGGCCTTTTAAATTTGCCTTTCAAGGGAAAAAATAATCCGAGTAATATTTATAAAAACAAAACAGAAAGAAAACGAACACGCTCCCTTAAGTTAAAGGCCAAAGCAGCCTAGCGAACAGGTTTACTTTTCATATGTCGGATGTCTACAATAAGACGGGTAAAAGTCGAGAAGACTGTATAGGGCACAGATGGGGAACCTTTTTACCATTAAAGGCCACATGTAAATTAGGTAGAAATAAAGGAGGCCGCAGAAGTTGATGTACCTATAAATGCGACTTTATGAAATTATTATAGCTAGGTATAGTTTTAACAACTTGGTGCATTATATAGAAAATAACAACATAAAAGTAAGTCCTTGTTTATTTATTATTTGACTTAAAAAGTTACAATATAAAATATTTTTGTATTCACATAAGTGTAAAATCTTGTTATAACATTAAACATTAATTATTATTTTTTTTATAAAATTGCAAGATTCATAGATACCACTGCAATTTTTTATATTTTACTCTTGGAATTTTTATTTATGTAAGGACATATATATATCCAGATTTTTAAATTTTTATAAACAACTACATATTTAAATACCACTTCAAATAAAAATAATAAAGTAGAAGTATTTTTAAACAATTTTAACATTTTAAAGAAATACAGTAGAAAAATAATAGTATTAAATTATAAATAACTGACATAGCAACAATTCCTAAAATTATTTTAAAATCCGATGGAAAATTTAAGCTAGTAGGATATTTGCATTTGTTTCTTGCTTGAAAGTAATTGAATATTTGGATCAAGCTTCGTAACGGGAAGCCTGCGTACATACATTCATGCCGTTCTTTATTTAATTCCATTGATTTGCAAATTGCAGTAATCTATAAAATTAAATATTAATCAATACAAGTGCTAGCTTTTATTAAGGCCGCACAAGGAGATCACGCAGGCTGCATGCGGCCTTAAGGCCGCGCCTTCCCCACCTCTGGTATAGGGGGAATTCTTGAAAATAAACCATTCCGTCAAAGTGAATCTTGAAACTTTGTTTTTTAGGACGAAGTTTTAAGACGCAGTTAGATTTATGTTTCGGGATTTTAGTTATAAATTTTTTATTAACTTGATCATTTCAATCCAAACGAAAGGAGTAAATAAAATGAAATTGCTATACTTTGAATCATTCAAAGGAAAACCTGACGATACTTTTAATTTTATAGCGTTTTATAAAGGTTCATTTTAATACTTATAAACAAATTCTATGTAGGCAAAATTGGTAAAGTTTTTGTATTCGGAATTAAATTTGATGCATGCGTCACTCGATTCATTGTGTCCTCTATCGGTTATCTTATGTAATAGCTCTTGATTAGGACTGATCCAACATTAATTCAGAAATCTCTCTTCCAGACGAATTGATTTCACATTATTTTTACTTACTTTTAATACTATAAATAATTTTAATACTATATACCAGGGGTGGCCAACAAGTCGATCGCGATCGATCGGTCGATCGCGAAGCCAATTTTGGTCGATCGCTTGTCTTAACGATCGCGATGTCTTAACTTAGAAACCGATTAGACTACGTGATAAATAGAGCAGTAATTTAATACCCTAGTTAGGGCGGCAGTAAGGATTCTGTTTACACTGCACTAGACTGGGACTGTAATTCAGTCTGAGACTGAACGTATACCATGGCACTCGTGCTTTCCAAGCATAAGAAAATTGCCATTGTAGATACTTACTCCCCCTTGGAATATATCTAAGCCATTTTTTTTTCTATTTATAGCTGCGATTTATTTTCCTGCCTATTGTGACATTTTTTTTTCCAAGAGAGCAAAGTCTTCATTGGGCGGAATGTTTAAACAATTATTTACTTTCATATATCGCTGAAAGATGTCGCTGCCCAAAGATGCGAGATTTTGAGGTAAGATTCGAAGATTTTGAAAAAATTAAAGAAATTATGGAATTTATATCTTTTCCTTTTAAAAAAGATTTAAGTGTGAAACGCATTAGCCAAAAAATTTCAGACATATTTCACATGGTGCAAAAAACATTAGAAAATGAAATTATAATTTTACAAACTGTTTAAATCTCACAAGCCAAAAAATTTGAAGAAGATTTTTGGAAATACGTCAACCGATAAAAATATCCTAGTACCACCAAATGTAGCGAATATATTTATTCTTGTTTCGGATCTACATACCTGTGTGAATCGGCATTTTCATACTTAAATTTAACGAAGACTAAATAACGTTCTGTCCTCACTGATTCCCATACTGAAGACTCATTGTTATTATCTTTGTCAGTATATATGCCTAAATATGATTCCTTGGTTTGGGACATGCGAACTCAGTCTTTCCATCAATTTTAACGTAATAAATTCTAAATCTGTCTTTATCTGTAGCTAATTTGAACTAATATTGTCAATAATTACTCATGTTGTTTTAATTCCACTGGACTCATAGGCGTAGCGTCGGGGGGGGGCACTTGCCCCCCAACTTAGCTTTGAATAAATTAAAATGTTAATAGAAGTTCAGTTAAAATCGGAAAATTGTAGAAAGCATTTAAGAAAGTTGGGGTTTTTCCGCTTTTTCAAACTGTGAAACTGAAGATTCCAATTATATCTTTAGCCTTAACATAGTTTTTGACAATGATATAATCCATAGCAAAAATTCGATGCTATTTTTTTCTCATTTTATTTATATTATATTTTTCTCTTTCTATTTATTTATTCTTTCTATTTATCTTTTGAATACTACTGAAACATCAATTCTATTGTTATTCAATTTCAAATATCATAATATTTCATATTTTAAGGACCGTTCGGCGGTCAATGCGCTAAGGAGGTTTCTAACTGAATTCAATTCGTGCCCCCCCCCCCCTCCCCCCAAAAAAGTTAGAAGCACGCTACGCCTATGACTGGACTTGACTTTTTTGGCCTGTTATGTATGTTGTTTTTTACGTAGATAGATACGTATGTTTGAACATATATTTTGCTTGTATACCCATAGCTCGCGAGTGCACCTCGTAATGAAACACAGTGTATAAATATAGTATGTATTTCACACCTCCCCCACTTAGACTGCGCCTATGACAACAAGTCGATCGCGACACATTTTTAAGATAAAAATCTTATGTACACAAAAGTTGGCACCCCTGCTATATACAACCTTTTAATATTACCATAATATTTGTTTATAATAGTAATTAATTAAATTAATCGGAGTAAATGTTCGTTTGGGGAATTTTTACAAGCGTAATTTACCCTTAAATCTCATTTGTATTAGCAGATTCTTGGTTATGTGAAAATGTTTAGATTAATAAGAATATAATGCCCAAATAAGATTAATTAGAATATATTGCCCAAATGGTAAAATAATGTAATGAAATTATTTTACCATTTGGGTTTTTTTATAAATTTTGGGACGTTAGACGCGATAAACATAATTTTGTCTAATGCAATAACCTACTATAGCCATAATTCAATTGTATGTCTGACTATTGTAACCACCGTTGATGCCAGTTTAAAAGCAAACTTAAATATTCTTATATTCAAACTGATTTAGAATTACAACATCAACCATTTCACTGGAGTTGTGATCTATTGCTTTATAATTAGTTGCTGGTTTCTAATTTTCCCTTTCCTATCACTCTCGTAATTCGCTAAAACCTCTCACGTATTTCTTCTCGAGCGGATAGAAAAGACTCGGTTTGTTGGTTGGAAGCATTGTCGTTATCTGACTACACGAGGGCCAAAAAACCCTCATTAACTATAGTTTAAAGCTGATTTGGAACGACTACAAATATCCATGCTTATTACCTCGGAGTCTGACCTCACAGACTTTTGTTCCACTAGTTGATAATTGAGATTAAATTCTAGTATTTCTGTACGTGACAGCAGCTTAAAGAATTCTTGGATCTTAGCCTCTCTTCTCCCCCCATATGGAACTAAGTTTTCATCTTTGATGCCTGAAGGAAAATCCGTTTAAGAGATCTCTTTAGCTGGCAATTATACTTTCTAAACAAAATGTATATGTAGTATTCCATTGTATTTTTCTAGTATATTACCGTATTTTTCGGACTATAAGACACCTTTTTTCCATAAAAAAATTCACTTAAAATTTGGGTGCGTATTATGGACCGAAGGTAATATTAAAAGTAAAATGAATATTTTATTATATACAGGTTGATCCATAAGTAAGTATCCATAAGTAAGTATACAAGACCAGTGCATTATATAAAAGCAATAATGCAAGAAATTTTGTTACTTGTGACAGAAGTGTTGGTGAATGTTTTTAGTATTTTTAGAGACAGTAGCAGATTTTCTATGTGTGCACCTTTAGTCACACGACACACATAGTACCGGTAATCCATTTCCGTCCAAACGCGAGCTAAGGTACAAACACGTGTTGCGTCACGTGCCGTAGCTATCGCGCACGTCACTTCCCACGGTAGCAGGAGAAAAACTTTATGAGTACACCTACCTTATAGCTCGCATTTGGGGAATGTGTCTTACTTATACTTACTTATACTTATTTTGTATACTTACTTATGAATCACCCTATATATATATATATATATATATATATATATATATATATATATATATATATATATATATATATATATATATATATATATATATACAGTGATTTCCGCTTATAAGAATCACGTTTGTTATTATTGTTTTTGATTCTTATAAGCGGTTGATTCTTATAACCGAAACTTCCCTTTGGACAGGCACACATATACAAATATATACTTGTACATATATATATATATAAAAACACACAGGCACATATATACATAATTTACCATTAAATACTCTAGAATTTACGTTATTTATCATTTATTAAAATTATTTTTTATAATTTTAAAAATACTCAATTTCTAAACAAATACTATAACTCAATTTCTAGACCTATAAGTAACAACACATGATTATAAAATCAACAAGAGGCAGCTTCTCTTTGACTACACTTTGGAAGAACATCATATCTAATTAACAAGTTCTGTTTTTCTGAAAAACTAAGAGTTTTCCTTGTTTTTATCATATTTGAATTCGACTATCAAAAAATTCTAACACTAACTGGCAATTTTGTTAGAAAACTAAAGTGAATACTAGCGACGTATGCTTATTACAGTCTCAGACGAAGATTCACTTTATAGCTTACGTTTCACGGTTTGATTCTGAATCAAACCGTGAAACGTTTGATTCAGCATCTGGTTCATCTGATTCAGCAAAATGGATCCGTTTACGTTTCACAGTTTGAAGTGCTAAATCCACTGTCCCGTTTGCGTAAGTGATGGTGGACACTTCGCGGAAGATTTATGTGTTTCAGGGTCCAGAAATCCGCAACCAGGAATTAAGTGGTGGGAAAAAAAGAGTGCCTGTCTGGAGAAAAGCGAAATCGGACCCGGGCGGGTTAGATGCCCCTGGGTAAAGCTAATAAGACAGTGTTTAGCAAAAACGTATAAGGAGAAACTCTTATGTATGTCTAAAGGAATGTATTTTATGACTGTTTTCCACCCCAAAGTTTTATCAATCTTACTTTTCAAAAACTTAAGAAAGAATTTCGTACCTTTTCAGAGTTCAAGTGGCATTTTTTGGAAAAATGAAAGGAAGGCGAAGATTGCAAACTGATTCTTATAACCAGTGGATTGATTCTTTAAAGCGGAAATTTTAACATGGAAATAATACATTTGTTTTTGTTTTTGCGATATTGATTCTTATAAACGGTTGATTCTTATAACCACTGATCACTATAAGCGGTGGTTACTGTATATATATATATATATATATATATATATATATATATATATATATATATATATATATATATATATATATATATATATATATATATATATATATGTATATATATATATACTAGATGAAAACCCGCACTTCGCTACGGAGTACATTCAAATTAAATACAACGGCCAATGCATGCAATTAATGCCCAACAAAATAAATATATATTTATACCCACACAACACACCGATCTCTATTAGACGTCTATAATACCTCACCTCATAAAAACGCGTACCTCTATAAGACGTCGAAAGATATCTACATCTCGTGGAATGGAGCTCTATAGGAGCTCCGAGGTGTTCTCTCTTTGAGATCCATAAGACGTCTAGGATATCTAAGCGGCGCTCTATAGGACGTCTATAAGAGCGAAAATTTCGATGTGGAGGGTACGCGATTTAGATATTTTAGACCTCTAAAGGACGTACTATTCCCCTACAAAATATTGTAGTTTGGATCTTAATTTCTTAATAATAAATTAAGCTTAATTTATTTCGAACAATTTGCATTCTAATACGACATTTTTATGCAAAAATAATTGCTACAGAGATTCTAAAACTAACAGTAAATTTATGGAAGTATAACAAAGAGTATAAAAATAATAGACACTATTATTTTTATACTCTGTTATACTTCCATAAATTTACTTTTAGTTTTAGACCATTTTTTTGTGTATTTAGTTGTTATGCATGTGACGATAAATTTATTTAAAGTACCAGAAAAAGAAATCACGTGATCAGTATTTAATAAATTAAATTCTACGAATGAATCTTTAAAAATTCACCAAAAATTAGAAAATGGAGGTAAAGATTCGAAAAAGATCTCATTTTAAAGGAATTTTTATGATCTTTCTCGTGATATAAATTTTATAACCCTCAAATTATTATTTTAAATGCAAACTTATAAAAAGTTACAAACACACCTTAAAAATTTAATTTAATAAAATCTCAGAAGAATTTTTCAAAAATCTTTCTTAGTGCACCCCTACATTATAAGAAGAATTCCCATGCAAAATTTCAGCCCTTTATGTCCAGCGGTTTGGTCTGTGCGTTGTATGTCAGTGAGTCAGTCAGTTACGGAACTGTTATATATATATATATTATCTCTATTAAGTAAGAAATTGAAAATATCTTTATATGCTTAACAAAATACAAAATGCTTTTTTTCTAATAATAATCCTGTGAATTTGAGGTGTGTCTTATCGTCCCGTGCGTCTTATGGTCCGAAAAATACGGTGGTTAAGAGTTACCTCTTGAAAAATATGTGTTATTATTATTTATTGTCCCCTTGATTCATTGAATAACACAAGTAAATATTAACTTAGTCTCTAAATATAATACATGATTAAAAACAGTACGCTAAGTCGTTTGAATTTTCCCCCAAAAAAGGAAATATAAGGGTTTCGAAAATCACATAAACGTGAAAATTACTATCTTAATTTTTTTCTTGCATTATTTGCACAGGTTTTATAGTATAATCAATTAGTGTCCGCTTCGAGATCATTGAGAGGAAAAAATAGGATACTTTGCATTCTTTTTAGGACATTTACTGAATGCAGAGAAAATGGGAAAGGAAAGCTCGAAAAGAGATGGTATTCTTTTGCGTATATATCATGTTAATGATGCCACTGAAATTTTGCAGATAAGACATTAGAATTCTCTCAAAGCTGCGTGCAGACGAAACTGACGATAAAAAGCGAAGTCTGCTTGAGAATTTTTAACTGTAAATCATAAAGCACCGCTTTGCGTTCAAGATTGCACGTGCTTGAAATAGGATTTGCGAAAATAAAGTCTTATTTTATAAAAAAGATCGATTATTTTATATCGTAACTTTTCTGGTTTGATATAGTTAACTTTTAAAAATTCAGTAATAGCAGCTGAAACAAATCGAATTCAAAGAATGTAAAACAACGTTTAACATTTATTATGTTATTTAAATAATCTTTTAAGGCTTCTCTGTACTAACCCTATTGGATTCGCTCACTTCAGTGTTAACCTATGAAGAAAATGTATCTACAATTTACAACTCCATAAACGCTGATAATCCAATAAATATGGTATTTTCAGATAGCCTGATCTTTTTTGCACCTTACAAAAGGATTCATTTAATAAATTTCGTCCACCAAACGAATTTATGAGCGTTTAAAATTCACTATACTAGATCCCCCCCCCCGAATAATTTAAATTTGAAAATATTCGCATTTTTTTAAACAAAAGATACCCCAAGGTATAAAATTTCTTTCTCTATTAAGGAGGTTCGGGACACATTTAAAATTATTTTTATTTATTGAATAAAATTTTGATTTTTTTGTGATGGTTAACCATATAATATGTAAACAAAATCACATCATAAAAATTCTCATAAGGTTTTTAAAAATTAAAATTTTTTTAAAAAAGAGGGGAAATTTAAAATCGATATAACTCGAAATATTATTTGTCGAATTTCAATTTTTTTTCTTTAATTAAATAGAAATATATAAGTTTTAATATTGATTCAGCATTTTTTTAAATATTAATTTTAAAAAAATTAAAAATATTTTGAGAAAAAATTTTACAAAAAATTATGTAACTTATTTTAAAAAAATAATATTTTCAAAAGTAAATATTTTTTCAAATTTGCTGAATCAAAATTAAAGTAAAATAATTGAAAAAGACATGTGCCAAGTTTGAACCATTTTTCTTTAACTGTTCTTGACTTATAACAATATAGTCCAGTCAAATTGTGTTTTTAGGAGGAAAATTTTGGGGTAGTTTTGATTTCTTCCATATTATATGTTTTTTGGGGTGCTGAATCCAAATCTGAGGTTTGTTAACAAAATTTCGTGACGCAACATTTAAGAAAATGCAAAAAAAGGTAAAAATTTTCATTTTTTGGCGGTTTTTTACTTATAACTCGGAAACTATCAACTTTTCGTATGTAACCCCATTATTCAAAATGAAAGTACATAAAATTTCCTACAAATTTCACTAGTTAGGTTTTTTTCTCCGACGGACCGTTTGGGCTGAAGAGCTATTTGAAAATTGGCGTATTTCGGCTGTCTCCGCAAAAACCCACTTTTTCCACTCCAAAATTCTAATTTATTATTAATGGCTGTCAATTAGTGAATTCCTCCCAGTTCTCTGCACATACCTTATTTAGATCGTATATGTAGAGGTACAGGTAATTTTTTCAAAAATAAAATAATGTTCAAGTTATTTAATGAAGTCCGAAATTGTACAAATTCAGTTGAAAAAAGTTGAAAAAAGTTGAAATTCCAACGAAAAATCTTGAAAAATTATTACATTTTATTATATTGCATTACAATGCATATGATCATATATTACATTATTATATTAGCCTTTGTCGTTTAGAGGGTCCTGGCTGAGGTTCTTCGAAGCCGGCGAGTCCTGGCACAGGTTCGGGTTGTTCTGTCGTCAGCGTCGGGGCTTGTTCATCTGGAAAATGAAAGAGGTGGTGAGAAAACAACGACTTGTGATTATATCTTAAGGAGAGATGAGTGGTTACGAAATAGATTGTGAGATTAGACATACCTTCCGCATCATGTAAGCGTATTTCTTCAGTCTGTTCTTCGGTCTCTTCTTCGTCAAAGTCAATGCTGTCTTCCGGGAGCTCGACGTTCTCACACAGCTCTTCGCAAGATGTGCAGATCGGGGAGTAATGGAGGCCAGCCTTACTGCATCAACAATTGCGTTGGCAGCCTTTTTTACATTTACAATAAATGTGCCGAAGTATCGAGTCCGGTGCATGGTTCAAAGTGGTTGGTACTGGCACGAGACCATTCCTTGTTTCTTTCCAACCCCACTCGTTCGGGTCTCTTTGTTGCTCGTCGAGTGTGGTTTGACCGGATAACCACTGCTGCATCTGAAAGTAAACTCTCAGTGAATGTTGTCGTGCAGCAGCTTCGGTGGGGGGTAGTGAGGCAATGTTGGTTTTACCTTTGTATGATGAAGATACGTATTGCCTGTATCTCAAATCGTTCAGTCTAGTCTCATGTCCTTTCCAATACAAAGCCATAAGAAACACGTTTCCTGCTTCAGCAATCTCGTCCTGGTATGCCTGAGGGTCTTTGAAAGGATCAATGACTGGTTGCAAGTCATTGTTCCTCTGCAGGACTTTAAGAAATTTCAGTTTCGCCTGATTAAACAAAGCAGAAGTGGTGTCACAACCACTCATCGTGTGCAGGAACAATATATGGTCTGATAGGATTTTGTCAGCGGCAAGATGGGGATTGTAGAGGGTTTGAGACATTTTCCCTTTTCCTGGTTTCAAAAAGAAGACGTTCTTTAAATCAGGGCTACACAGGCCAATCAAAATCACCAAACGGTCGATATCTTCCCCTACCACTGTGACATATTCATTTGACGGGGCTAACATAAGAGCTGTTGTGATAATTAGGATTTCAGCGTCCTCCACAGCTTGCTGTGAATCAATTTTTGCATCATCAAATTTTTCCATTAGCATAGATATCAACCGGCTCTTGTTTTTGGAGTTTGCAAGGAAATTCTCCTGCGAGACAGTGGGCACCATCGATTCTGTAAATGATATTGCAGCATATTATTTTCTTTGCGCTCTTCTCAATCGTTCTATGCGCTTGGTGCTTTCACAAGCTTCGTCAGGGTAGCCATCAAAAATGACAACGGCATTTGATTTGTAGTTCGACTTGACATATGATACATAATTGTTGCAAATTTCTGCATATATCTGGCCGTGGTGCCATTTGACCCGGTGTAACAAAAACCCTCCGTCAATGACATATTTTGTATCGCTCAAGTTCCCCTGTTCAGTTGGAGTCGGTGTAAAAGCCCTGTACAAGCTCGATTTTGTGCCTTTCCTCATCCCATGCTCATCGAAAAGAGAGGGTAGGGGCTAAGTTCGTAACGAAAAAATTCTCGCAGCTCTTCATATGAATGTTTCACGATGGTCATTCGTTGGAAAAGTGTGGTTGGATTGATGACTACATCCCTGTCTTGTATCTGAATAGAGCTATTCATGATCGCAAGAAGCTGCACTCTTTCGCCTCGTTTGAATTTTACAGCCTGAAAATCACCACCAACAATGCGCTGTATACCTATCATGCCCATCTCCTTGGACAAGTGGCAGTTGATCCTCTCATCTGCGACAACACCTGTACTTAGTGACATTAGTTCAGTGGTCTCTGGATTTTTAAAATGCTACATTGTACTGGAAGGACGAATTAAATGACAGCCTTTAATAATAAATTAAAGTTTTGGAGTGGGAAAAGTGGGTTTTTGCGGAAACAGCCGAAATATGCCAATTTTGAAAAAGCGCTTGAGCCCAAACGGTCCGTCATAGAAAAAAACCTAAATAGTGAAATTTGTAGGAAATTTTATGTACTTTAATTTTGAATAATGGGGTTATATACGAAAAGTTGATAGTTTCCGAGTTATAAGCAAAAAACCGCCAAAAGTGAAATTTTTTACCCTTTTTTGCATTTTCTTCAATGTTGCGTCACGAAATTTTGTTAACAAACCTCAGATTCGGATTCAGCACCCCAAAAAACATATAAAATGGAAGAAATCAAAACTACCCCAAAATTTTCCCTCTAGGACCCATTTTGAGCACAAATTGACTGGACTATACGGAGTACATTCAAATTAAATACAACGGTCAATGCATGCAATTAATGCCAATATCTATCTATCTATCTATCTATCTATCTCTCTCTCTCTCTATATATATATATATATATATATAATAATAATAAATACGACGATCAATGTATACAAGTGATGCAAAAAAAAATATATTTATAAAAAATTGAAATGGATATTTTTATAAACAAAATAATGTAGAAGAAAATATTCAAATTAAATCTAATAGGATATACTAAAGAATATATTACAGTTAATATAGTACAGTTTGAAGAACATTTCTTTTACTGTATTTTAATATTTTTTGTATAATGTCCAATCGTCTGCCCCATTAGGAAGAAACAAAAATAATTTTTTGTCTATTTCATTGCTAGGCACGTGACGATAAATTTATTTAAAGTACCAGAAAAAGAAATCACGTGAACAGCATTTAATAAAATGAATTCTAAAAATTTATCTTTAAAAATTTACTAAAAATCAAAAAATGGAGGTATGGATTCGAAAAAAATTTCATTGTAAAGGAATATTTATGATCTCTCTCGTGATATAAATTTTATAACCCTCAAATTAATACTTTAAATGCAAACTTAAAAAAAGTTACAAAAACACCTTAAAAATTTAATTTTAAAAAAATCTAAGAAGAATTTTCCAAAAATCTTACTTAGTGCACCCAGGTACAAGACTAAATTACATATTAGACCTAATATATACAACATTCTATGTAAATGCCAAAGAGATTTTCTTTGTTTAGCAAAATTACAATTCGTTGGTCTTTTTTTCTACAAAAAGGTTTTTATTTCATGTAAAGTATTATCAATAAAAGTTATTATACTACAATAATGCTCATTGTGTACTTATTTCTACCAAATACCTCATCAAAAAAGAGATCGTACCATCTATTGTGTCTCAAATCACTATAACGTTTGAGGGTTAAATCCAAGTGGCCAATCCTTGGACACATTTTCTTCGTAGGTTAACATTGAGGTAAGCTTATCCAACAGTGTTAGAATATAGCAGCCTTAAGGAAATTTTATTTCCGTAGAAACATGAACTCCTTTAAAAAGTAACCAAAGTAATGCAAACATTTTGATTTTCTTAAAATATGCACACAATACCAAGTACCTATACCCAGAGACAACTTTCGAGGGAGAGTAGGAAACAACTTATGAAGAGAACGTAAAATTTAATTGGAAACAAACCATCTAATTGATCGACGAGAAAAGATTTTAATTATTGAACCATCCTACATTTAAAAATATTTTAAATGGGAAGAGCGTGTTAATTATTAGCATCATAAGCGACACACTTTAAATTTCTGTTCTCTGGACTTCGTTCATTTTATAGAAATCTTCTGGTTTTTCTATTTATTGATATCAATGCGCTCTCTGTAGCATTCGTCTTGTGACCCTTTCATGTTCTACACTGTTTAGAAGATGGGCTTAATGCGTTTCTGTTTGGAAAGGATCGGCTCCGCTTAAGCTGTTGCCACGGGATTATTAATAAAACGTTATCATAATATCTTCAATAAAACGAAAATATTTAGTTAGATATCTATTTATCATTCAGTAATGATATCGATAGCACTCTGTAGCATTCGTCTTGCAGAGTGTTTTATTATTTTAGCCATAGTTCAGTTGTTAATATATATATATATATATATATATATATATATATATATATAATATAATATAATATAATATAATATAATATAAATTTGTTTTCTTTCATTTCATAAAATATGAATATATCTGCAATCTCTAACATTTTTAACAGTAAAGATAAAAATCAGTCACCAAGTAATCTCAATTCTATAGTAAAGAACTATAATTTTAAAATAGGCTGTTATACTATATTTGTATAGGATTTTATACTTTTATTACTTTAGTGTACTAGAACAGTTTGTTAGTGTTTTTGCTAAAAAATCTTTACTTTTTAATTAAATATAATCCTTAATTGCTCACTTTCGTAAGATTAAGGAATAAATTCATTTTGGTTCTTGTCAATTCTACATTCAAAGTTTTCATCTATAATGCTTATTTTATATTTTCTCCTTACATGTATTGAGAGTTTCTTAAAGTCATACAGTTTTAAAAATTTGCTACTTTTATTGTAAGCATTATAGAAGAAAATGGTTATGATTGATTGAAATTCAAAAAACGAATAGCGTATCCCGTACCATAATCATTCGTAACTGTATTTTTCCATTGTTTTTAATTTTTTCCTTTCATATGCAGCATACAACTGGAAATGAAACATCTGCCTTTATTGGGGATTGATTGCTACAATTATTTCTTTAAAATTATTCTTTAACTTACTTTGTATGCAATGCTTTTTATCCGCTACATTAGATTATTAGGCAATTTATCATCGTGTAAGAAAAGAAATTTCCTAATATTCCAAACATCTAGCATCCTTTTGAAAATTTCGCACCTTTGATGTGAAAATTGTGTTCAGCTAACTTCCTTTATATTTCGAACTGTATATGCCCTGCATGAGATACACAGTGGAAGTCAGCAAATACCATAGTTCGACATCAGAAAGAAGTCTAGAAAAACCGAGTACGTAATTATATGAGAAGGATGCGTCTCTTCTGCAGAGGCGAAAGTAAAACTGTCCTCCCTTCCCTCTTTTGATAGAAGGATAATAAAATATATTTCATCTTTTTCATATATTTATATTTCTAGGGTTTTTTTCTTTATTCCCTTCTACATCTGAAAGAAATTGAATTCCATAAAATATCAATATATTCCATGAATTTCATATGAAAGAGATCGTGTTCAAATAAAATATATGTTTTGAAGTTTTGTTGACGCGAGAAGGTTCTGAAAGGTTTATGCGACGTATAGGCCGTTTTTAAAAAAATCATAAAAAAATCTAAATTGCATTATTTCTAATAAACCTGACGATCAAAACGGTTATGAAGATTCAGGAAACGCCAAACATTGGTTGAAAATAAATACCTTTTAATCCACGTGTAGAATTTTTTTTTAGAATTCATGGTTTTTCTCATAAGTTACGGGTATTTAAGGCATTTTTAAGAGTATCGTAAAATCTTGAGCATAATACGCTCTTTTTCTTCACATTTTAGTCCCCAAAAATGAGGGTACGTATTATACTCGTGTACAAAAAAAAGTAGTTTTAAACATTGAATAAACGACAAACAATAGATGAGCTGCATTTTAGTGAAAGTGATTAAGACTGATAATATGACAGTATTGTTTGTTTTGAATTAAAAATTTAAGTTTTTTCCCCACCGAATTTGACTTTTTATATTTTTATTACAAATTTTATTTAGGTTAATAAATATTTGTACAATTTTATTAACATTTAACTTATTTTGTTATGAAGATTCAGGAAACGCCAAACATTGGTTGAAAATAAATACCTTTTAATCCACGTGTAGAATTATTTTTCAGAATTCATAGTTTTCATCCTAAGTTAAGGGTATTTAAGGCTTTTTAAGAGTACCGTAAAATCTTGAGTATAATACGCACTTTTTCTTTACATTTTAGTCCGCGAAAATGGGGGGGGGGTGTATTATACTCGTGTACAAAAAAAACGTAGTTTTAAACATTGAATAAAAGACAAACAATAGATAAGTTGTATTCTAGTAAAAGTGATTAAGACTGATAATTCCCCAGCATTGTTTGTTTTAAATTAAAAATTTAAGTTTTTTTTGTCCACCGAATTTGACGTTTTTGTTTATTTTTATTACAAATTTTATTTACGTTAATAAATATTTGTACAATAAATAAATATTTTAAATAAAATATGGTTAATAAATAATATGGTTAATAAGTTAATTAATATTTTAAATAAAATATGGAAAATTTATGGGTACTTATTATAATCGAATTTTAATTTTTTTCCAAAAATTCCGGGCAAAATCAAGCATGCGTATTATACACGTGTACGTATTATAGTCAAGATGTTACGGTATATGAAAAATTCCTCCTCTTAACTAAATAAGAAATAAAAGTTACATATTTGCTAGTTATGAAATTATTTTTGTTTTTAAGAAATCATATATAAGGACATTAAGGTCATATATAAGGACATTAATGTCATATATAAGTGCATTTAGCATGATTAAAGTTAACATCCCAAGTCATATTAAGCCTTTAAATTCAATGTTAAGTTATGACCATGATTACTCTGTTAGCATCAATGTTAAGGATGTATTAACTAAAGTTTAATTTTCTCTGCAAGGAAATATTCAGATATAGATTTTAGTATGTAAAAGTTTATAGTTATGCTAGTTTATTTCAGCTACTTGAGTTGAAGAATAGTTATTTACAAACGGAGCATCAATTGCAGTCCGAAGAAAAGATATAACATAAGCACAAGAACAAAGAAAGTTCTTATTACCTGCTCGTATACTAGCAAAGGTTATTCTAAAATTTGCGAACTAAAGAATAAATATTCAAAATGTAATAGTCAATACTATATTAATATTGATGCCTGTAATATTTCAATAACTTAATCAGAGGCATTCCTTAATAACGAGAATAAAATTTGAATATGCGATTAGGCAGCAAATCCTACTATTGATGGTGTTAGGAAAATATCTTGTTTGTAAGAGGATTAAACCGAAAGGCGTTATGTACATTATTATAATATACGTTGACAAAGTAACTCTTTCATGGTAGGCAAAATATATCAAATAGATGTAAAAATTTTAACCCCTTAAATTAACAATGATTATTTTTCGTGCGGGTTATAACTTAAACGTTGATGGTTAACACTTATGATGGAACTGGACCTCATTTAGCAGTTGTTAAGATGATATGTCTAAATTTGAATTTTAAGGAAACGGAAAATATAAATCTACACTTAAAACTATTTTTGAAATCGGGAAAAAGAACAAATACAGGGTGTTCGGGCTAAAGGTATCCAAAAGTCATGACATATTTTACGGAACTACCCATTAGAATTTTAAAAAAAATCATTTAAATAGAAAGAACTTCTCACTAAATTTTAATATCAGTCATAGACTTATAGATCATAGTCTCATAGATTTCGATGTGTGCACCTTTTGTAGCACGACAAACGTCTAAATGACAATCCAGTTCTCTCCAAGTGTTTCGTTGCATATCAGGAGTTATTACACGAATTGTTTGCATGATACGCTTCAACTCATCCACAGTTTCAATTTTTTCTTTATACACAATGGGTTTTTTGGCTATACACAACATTTTTATTTAATGAATCCCCAAGCATAAAAAGTCTAATAACGCTTGATATGCTACGAAACACTTGGAAAGAACTGGATTACCTTTTAGACGTTAGTCGTGCCACAAAAGGTGAACACATCGAAATCTATGATACTATTATATAAATCTATGATTGATAATAAAACTTAGTGAGATATTCTTTCTATTTAAATAATTTAAAAAAATTTCTAATGGGTAGCTCCGTAAAAATAAGTCATGACTTTTGGATATCTTTAACTCGGACACCCTGTATTTATTGCAATGTTTTGCTGTGGGAAAACTTTGGTCTTAAAATTGTTCTTGGCCTTGGTCCTAACGTTGTTCATTTTATGTTGAACGCTTTGTGGAACAAAAAAGATGATATATTTGATGGTATTTTTTTACTCAAAAAGTGAAGATTCGTGCATGATGATTAAGGAATATCTTGTTTAGTACCTATGATAATATATAATTCTAAACGTTATCTGAGTTACATAAATCATATGTTACTGCGTAAAGAATGGTTGAAATTTTCTTTGCCTTTTTATAACTTCTTTACTACTTTTACTGTCTGTCCTAAACGATCAATAGATGATATAATCCTTATTTTTCCGTCCAATTGAATAAATTCTTGCTTGTAACGTTTTGGATGCAGTGCTTCAAAATAAGTTAGAGTTACGTAGCTTACACATCTGAAAGGTAGTGGGTAAACAGTTACAAACAGTTAATTTTTAAATATGTCATGTACCCTAACTGTACTGAAAATAGTCCTCAGTCCTCACACAACGTAAAAATTGCGGGTCCATAGTTACAAACAGTTAATTTTTAAATATGTCATGTACCCTAACTCAGTGGTCGGCAAACTCATTAGTCAAGAGAGCCGAATATCAAAAGTACAACGATTGAAATTCCCTTTGAGAGCCAAATTTTCAAAACTTAAACTATATAGGCTGGTACATTGTTATTAGCTTAATTAGGATACTCCTAAGCTGGCCTCTGCTAAAAACGTGTTCAATCTGATTGATGTACAGTTGCTGAGGTTTGACCCCTTCCAACTCTCCCATCCTCACTCGTCTTGTATACTTATTTGGTCTATCTCCATTCGTTCATCCTCTCTGTATCTCCAAACCATCTCAATATACATTTCTCAATCCTCAACACGACATCTTCTTTCACTCCACAACACTCCCTAAAATTAACTTAATAAACTTTACTTAAAGTTTTAAGTCTTAGTTAAACTATAGGCACGTTGAATAAAACTTGATATCAAACTTAATAACGATATTATTTATTGATAAAATTAAATAGTAAGGTATCCATAAAATCAAATCATGACAATGACTGACAAACACTAATGTGAACTATGGTCTTGCATCTCCTTGGAAAGTTTGGGTAAGTCAGATTTGTATATATTGTTTTTAATTTTAGGCACGATTCCAGGTTCTCATCAGTAAGACGACTTCTCAATTTATTCTTGATAAGGTTCATGCTTGAAAATGACTGTTCGCATAAATACACTCATGGACAAAAAAATTAGCGCACCAAGAAATAATTGCGGGATCGTACCGAAACTTGCAATGAAGGTACATGTCGGGGAAATATGCAAATGATTAGAAATGCAGCGTGATTGCGCATTACGTATAGCCGGTAGAGGGCGTTGAACATCGTACTCTGTGGAGTATAAAACAGGTAACCAAAGCTTGTTTGAGTGTGCTGAATCATTTACAAATGAAGAGCTGAGATAGACATGCCATTATGCCGTGTTCGAAGACAATATAAGCAGTTGTCGCAGTTTGAGAGGGGGAGAATCGTCGGGATGATGGAAGCTGGGTGGTCAGCTAGGCGAGTAGCTCGTCAATTAGGTCGCTCTGATTGTGTTGCGAGGAGGTGTTGGGACCAGTGGACCCGAGAGATGTCATGTACCCGAAGACCAGGCTCAGGACGCCCTCGACAGACCAGTCGTCGAGAAGACCGCCACATCGTAAGAAATGCACGCGTACAGCCAACTGCTTCATCGGCCGCCATCCAGGCACAGGTAGCACCTTCACTAGGGGCATCTGTGTCTTCTGGAACCATACGAAGGCGCCTGGCTGATGGACAGTTGGTATCGAGGCGCCCATTACGTGTGCTGCCCTTGACGCCCACCCATCGACGCCTTCGTTTGGAGTTTTGCCGCGCACGAGGAAACTGGACTGCAGCGGAATGGAACCAGGTCGTCTTTAGCGACGGATCCAGATTCAATCTCGGCAGTGATGACAATCGTGTTCGTGTGTGGAGAGCCCGTGGTGAACGCTTCAATCCTGCCTTTGCTGTACAGCGACACATCGCTCCCACAGCTGGTGTGATGGTATGGGGTGCCATTGCCTACAATACACGGTCACCCCTAGTATTGTTCCGTGGCACCATGACAGCCCAGCGGTATGTTCATGAAATCTTGCAACCACATGTGTTGCCACTCATGCAACGGCTCCCAGGAGCCATTTTTCAACAAGACAATGCTCGAACTCATACGGCAAGGGTGTCACAAGACTGTCTCCGCACTGTTACTACCCTTCCTTGGCCTGCCCAATCCCCAGATTTGTCTGCAATCGAGCATATCTGGGATCATTTGGGACGACGAGTTGGGCATCCCACGAGTTTGAACGAACTAGAGGCAAGGTTACAGCAATATGGAACGAAATGTCTCAAGACATCATACAGAACTTGTATGACTCAATGCCCGATCGTATCGCATCATGCATTCGCTCTAGAGGGGGTCCAACGGAGTATTAACTCCTCCGTTCTTTTGCCTTTTTCTCTGAAATAAATTATCCATTTTCTTTGATTTTCTTATCATTTACTTATATCAAAGTAGTCATTACGTATGTAAAATTTCGTTTCATTTTGACGACTCCTTCTTGGTGCGCTAATTTTTTTGTCCATGAGTGTATGTAGATCCGAATAAGGAAAGAACAGCAAACGCTAGTTTTTCAGCTGATTATATAAGTCAGGAATACTTTCCCAGGCGTTAAAATTAAACATTCTCATTCTCCAGGTCTTTCAAAGCAGACCACTTGTGCTGTGAACCGAGTTCACATTTGTTTTTCTCCAATATTTCGAGATCAGCACAAAGACGTTCAAATTTCGAGCTCTATAATTCTTTGTTTTTTAAATCCAGCAGCTGCTTTTCAAAGTTGCCAATGTCTATCAGAATTATATTCTTGGCGATGTTTCAACAGGCTCGGAAAGTGAATCAAAGTTTTTCTTTCAAAATCTTGAGCAAAAAGGGATTATTTGTTTTCGAATGAAATAACTTCTTCTAACATAAAAAAAATTGTGTTTCCTTTCCCCTGTAGTTTACGATTTAACTGATTTAGATGAGACGTAACGTCTACCATGAAATAAAATTTTTGGAACCACTGATCGTCCGTTAGTTCTGGATAGTGAACACCTTTCTCAAGGAGAAATGCTTAAATTTCTGTTTTTAAAGAAGCGAAACATTTCAAAACGTGTCCTCTTGATAACCAACGTACCTTGTTATGCAGCAGAAGATCTGCGTACTCACTATCCATTTCAACTAAAAATTCTTTAAATTGGCGATTTTCAAGAGCTTTAGCTATAATGGAGTTGATAATCTTAATCACCAGTTCAATAACTTTGGAAATTTATTCTGGAAATATCTGCACACAAAGCGCTTCTTGGTGAATGATGCAATGGTATGTAAGTATCTTGTGATTAATTTTTTCTTTCAAAATAGCAACAAACCCGTCTCTTACGCCTGTCATACTTTTCGCCCCGTCTGTTGAAATCGAGACAGTTTTATCTAGTGGAATATGGCGTTTTTCAATGCACTGAATTGCAGCATTTGCTATATCTTCTCCACGTGTTTGATCTTTGAGTGGCAATAATCCTAAAAGTTCTTCAGGACCTGTAGATGAAATGAATCGTAGAAAAAGTGAAACTTGCTCTGTATCATTTATGTCACAAGACTCGTCAACTGCTATTGATAAAGCTGAAACCAATTTAATATCTTCAACTTGCTGGTTGGTTATATTCAAAGACATTTTGGCTGTTCTGTCTATCACTGTTTTAGCAGACAATGGTAACTCTTTAATTTTTTAGAATATCTGCTTTGTTCTTAAAATCCCGAAATAGCTCTTCGGATGCATTTATAAAACAACTTTTTATGTATTCGCCGTCTGTATATGGTTTTCCTCTCTTAGCAAACTCTTGACTAACCACAAAACTTGCAATATGAACATTGTTGGAAGATTGCATCCAGTAATTTAATACAGAATTTGATTTTTCTTGACTCTTCTGAAGTTCCTCAACAGCTTTCTTCCTTGCACCACCAACAGCATATTTATCATTAAATGACACGTGTTTAGTCATAAAGTGTCTCTCTAAATTTGATTTTTCGTTATGAGTCAATTTTTCCTTACTAATAAGACAGGTCGGAAGGCCATTTAAGTTTTGAATAAACGCGAAAGTCTCGGTCCATTCAACTCTAAATTCACGGTTTCCGTTTTTCTTTGTAGCCATGTCAAACAGGGCGCCTAGAAAAATGTTTCATTTTATAATTGCCGTAGATAGAATAGCATTATTTATTATATTTACAAATTTATATTATTTTATATATTTTTAACCCCCAATGAATAATCACCATAAGTTATCTTACTTCCAAAACAGCAATAATAATAAAGCTACCAACGCAAAATAATTACAATTCTTAAATTGATGACAAAAATACCTGTAGGATTTACAGCTGGTAAAAAAAAGGTAACTTTATGGCCCACTAGTGGGCGGTAGGGACCAGGTTGACTACCACTGGTCTACACGCGATTAGCTCTATAACGCGATTAATTCGTACTGCGTTATATGGAAACCGTATTATAAGAAACTCAGAATTAATTCAAATCAGCAAATGCGTTCTATGGAAACCGTGTTATAAGAAACAGAAATAAGATAAATCAGATATATTTATACCGCTTTATATGGAAACTACTGCTGCGTTATATGGAAACCGCGTTATAAGAACCTCAGAATTGATACAAATTAAATAAATTTGTACCGTGTTATATAAAATCTCATAAATAAATAAATTGTAACTATAATTAATAAACGAGATTGACGCTACTTTGAACACGTTCAAGCATGACCGACATGACGATGCGTGTTAGAACAAGTATGAGCAAGCCAGAACAAGTTTGAAAAAGTTAGAACTTTTATAACGACAAATAAAATATTTTACGTAGATGTTCTCTAATGCTATACGATTCAATTAACGTAAATTAAACAAGTCAAAAGAACTTTATTACACAAACGTCGGAACACATTTAAAGACAATCTTACAATTAATTAAAAGAGAGAAATGCTTTATTGTTTGTTCATTTTTAGGGAAATTCCCTGATAACTGGAATTGATAAACAGGGAAATACCCCATAAATGTCAACTACAAAAATTTAACTCATCAAATAAGTGCTGCCATAGATAAATTTTTCAAGCCTTTTCAGATGTTGCAATGTTCTTGTACGAAAAACGCGTTATAGGACAGCTGTCACAGTTTCCGCTCCGCATTTTATGGAAATCGCGTTATAAAAACACCGCGCTATAGGAGACTTCACTGTATTAGGTTTATTTATTTATTTATTTTTATCACCATAAGTATTAAATTATAAATATAAATTTAATACCGGTTACTTTAAATTACTATCTAAACTAAGTTACTTTTAACCTTACATTTAAAAAAACATTCTTTCTCACCTCTTGTTTCTTCTGTAATGCATTCTGTATCTTCGGTGGGTTGCTGGGTTAGCCAGGAAGACATACAAAAAGAACTCTCTTTTGCTTCAGCATCTTTCCTCCTTTTTTCCTGCCTTTTTGTGGAGCCACTATTATAAGTCCTTTTCATAGTTTTTTTTTATGCAAATACAGATTTGTATTGCAACTGTTAACTAGGGATACGTAATTTTCGTATTTACGAAACAGATGCGAATAAATGCGAAAAAAAAATTTCTTACTACTTTTCGTCGAAAACTCGCTAATAAACAGCTGTTTAAGCGAAATTAGTTAATATTAGTAATAATTTATTGAGATAGTTCCTTAACTAAGACCATCCACGGTCTTTCACTGAGAGATCTAACTCCCCTTCGGATTTTCTCAGAATTTCACCCGGACAGTATGCCCGTACCGGAATCGAACCTAAAAATCTAACAATAAAAATCAACGATCAGATCGCTTTCTCGACAGACTGTTCTCTTTCGTCATGAGCTCTCTCTCCACTCAGGGTCATCTTCCTTTGTCCTCCCACACACTGATTCTCGTTCCCCATGTTTGGACACTCTTTGGTGCAGGTGGCCAAGGGGTCGAAAGCAAGCCTCCTTTCTGAGTAGAGTGGATGGTAATTTCTTCCCACACATCTAAAAACAAACGGGGAGGGGCTATTCTGTCTCACGTTGGTCAGTCCGATAGGGCCTGTGCACAATGAGACTGCTGTCTCGCTCAACTTGTGCATGAATCGCGCTTGCCTCTCCGTGACCTTTGGAATCGAAGGCTCCAGTTCCACACACGCGAATCAGCCACCCCCGTCCCCTCGCGAGACATTAGTGACGCTCCAGGAGCGTGACTAATCGACCCGACTGACCGTTCTCATATTTCCGCGTCTCGCAACTTCCCGATGTAATTACTCCTTTGACCCCCTCTCCTCGTCATCTGTTTCCGAAAAGCGCGATCCGGGGACTCCCCCTTTGACCCCCCCCCTTGTCCCTTTGATCATTCGTCAGAAAACCGCCCGAGCGGGGAGGCGATTGTTGGGATTAACGGCGATGGGACCCATAAATCACTGTTTCCCCCTACAATCTCTCCTCTTTCGTGAATGCGTATTCGCGGCGGGAGATCTTCAGAATTCGAAGGTCACGGCTTCCCCCGCTCTGCGTATCCAGCGGCCCAACCGAACGACAGCGAGTGGAGGGGAAAGTGCCGCTGGTGGGGGTACCTTGGAGGGAAGGCAAAGCGCTTCGGACAGAGGCAGGTGGAATTGCCAACCGCAGGGGTGCGGATTTTAACTACAATTCTAGACTTTACTCAGAGCTCTTGCCTAAAGATAAAGGTCCATAAACACCAACTAAGTATGTAAAAACAGAAATAAGAAAACCAGTCATCACGAAGTTTCAATCACACGTGGTGATTTCCGCTTATAAGAATCACGTTTGTTATTACTGTTTTTGATTCTTATAAGCGGTTGATTCTTATAAACGAAATTTAGGTTTTTGGACAGGCACACACTCACCTATATATACATATATTAGATAATTTACCATAAAATACTCTTTAATTTACTTTAATTATCTTTTATCAAAATTATTTTTTATAATTTTAAAAATACAACTTAATTTTTAGACCTATAAATAGATACACATGATTATAGTAAGAGAAGAAAAAATCCAATATTTGTTACAACAAACCTGCTTAACAGTGTTAACATTTCAACTACAGGCAGGGAGCAAGAAAAAATTTTCTATGGTAGTTTGACGTAATGAAGTTTTCAAGAGGCTGTTTATACCTCTTTCAATACTAGTAGTCTCAGACGAAGATTCACCTTCTAGCTTACTTTTCGCGGTTTAATAACGTGCTGAATCTACTAATGTCACGTTTGCCTAAGTGATAGTGGACACTTCGCCGAAGATTTATATGTTTCAGGATCCAGGAAGCCACAACCAGGATGTGGGAGGTGGGAAAAAAGAGTCCCTATTTTTGTTTGTCAGTGGAGATAAGTGAAATCGGACCCGGACGGGTAAAGATGCTCCCGGGTCAAGCTAATAGGACAGTGTTGTGTTACAGCGTTTAAAGGGAAACTATTATGTTATGTCTAACAAAGAAAGGGTTGAATTTTATGACTATATTCCATTCCATCTTATCAATCTTTCTTTAAAAAAAAGAAAGAACTTCGCGCCTTTTGAAGGTTTAAGTGGCTTTTTTTGAAAAATGAAAGGAAAACGAAGAGTGTAAACTGATTCTTAAAACCGGTGGATTGATTCTTTAAAGCGAAAATTTTAACATGGAAATAATACATTTGTTTTTGTTTTCTCGATATTGATTCTTATAAACGGTTGATTCTTATAACCACTGATCACTATAAGCGGTGGTTACTGTATTTTGTTGAAGAGCCACACTGAAGGAGCCAAAGAGCCACATGTGGCTCGCGAGCCACGGTTTGCCGACCACTGCCCTAACTGTACTGAAAATAGCTCTCACAGAAGGTAAACGTTGTGGGTCAACAGTTACAAACAATTAGTTTTTAAATATGTCGTGTACCTTAACTGTACTGAAAATAGCTCTCACAGAACATAAAAGTTTTGTATAGAAACTAATAATTGATTAATTATAATAAAACTGAAGTCTATGAATTAATGATGAAAATTGAAACATTTCTCATAATGATATTTAAGCTACTGCAATTGCTATGTGATTTAAAAACACTTTTTACTTTAAGAACAATTAGAGATGCATATATTTCCTTCTAAAATATACTTGTAAACCCTCTACTTTATTAACTATTTACTGCTTCTTAAATTATTTTTTGCCACAAAGGAAAAATATCGTTGTTCTAATTAACAAACCACGTAACTCCTCCCAGTTTTTACAGGATGATAAAAACACTGATTTATTCGACAATGAAAAGATAAATTATTATCGTTTATTCTTAAAAATAAATGTTTAAGTGTTTTGAGATATAGATAGCTCACATTGTTATGTAATGAAACATCTTCATAATTAAAGTGGAGTTACAAGGTTAGCAATAGTTAAGTTAAGGAATTACGTAGTATGTGTTATTTTTCACTTTTTTGGGATGAATAAAATTTTTTTTAGTTATGAGGTTTGGCAGAAATGTACAAGGACCATAAACCAATGTAATAGCTTGTAAATCCCAAAATCGTATATATTGGAGTTACGTTATTTGTTAATCAGACCAACGATATATAAAGTAAATGAGACTTTGAATCTCAACTACAATTATTTTGCTCTAGTGTAAAATTACAAAAAAAATATTTCGCACCAGAAATTCTAGGATCACTTCAAGATAATTGTTCTTGCCAATTGAACTTAATTTTAGAGCAGAAGTAAATGATTTTGTTGACAGAATTTCAACTGAATCACCATTTAAGTTAAATAGATGGTGAATAGTACTGCTGATATATATATTTTTTAAATTTGTAGATGCCTTTAATGGAAGAAAGGTCTCTCCTGTTTAAAATGTGCTTTAGAAATACCGCCGAATTAAATTTTGATTTCAATCTCGTTTTGATCATTTGTTAAACAGGCTGATTTACAACCTATTTCAAACACAAACCAATGTTTCAAACAATATTTGAATGGAGATATTTGAATTTGAAAATGCTGTCTTATTGTATTATCTAATTTATATCATGTATAATATCAAAATAAAGGTGACATCATTGAGAATAAACTAGAGAGAAGTCATTTCGTGTGACACATCCCATAAATAAACATGTCAAAATTCTGTAACCCTCTTTATCGTGTGTAAAAACAGAAATTACACAGACGCTTGCAAAAGGCACTAACAACAATACATTTGACGCCCAGATAAAAATAGTCCAATGCTGTTAACATTATCACAAATCAATTATTTGTGGGACACAAATTTGTGATTGCTCAAATTAATTATTCGTGATACAGAAACTAATTATTCTTAGAACACACTTGAAGTATTCATGGTACACAAATCAATTATTCATGGTACATGTACGGTCGTAAGTTATTCATGATGTACTTAATTATTCGTTTTTCGTTTCTTGACGTTCCTTCTTTTTTCAGTTTGAAGCTAAGGTACCATATAATGACCATTTAGTTTTCGAGTGTAATATATCTATTATCTTAATATATTTGGATTGTATTTGCATTATTCGTTAAGATGACAATGCCCTGCTTTTCATTAACTTTTAAATTTGATAATATGGGGATGGGATTCCTAGAAAATACTTACAGCTCGCAATTTTTAAGACATTGAATTTTTTTTTATCTCCTTAGCTATGTAAATATCTAATTTTTAGCATTGCTGCCTTCAAACCATCTGTTGTAGAAATATGGTTGCTACAACGGATTTATAAAGAAAGACTAAAGATTTTATATTACATATTTTTCTTCATGTAAATAAAGACAGAAAAATCTTAAACTAAAATTGAAACGTATATTTCTATTGTTTCAGACATCTAAAGTGTTTCCTTCCTTTCCCCATATGTGGTTTGTAATATGAAATTCAACAAAACATCGATATTTTTCTGTTTTTCAATTTGACCACAACTGGGCTTAAAGAATTTTCTCTAAACCTCTAAAGGAGAAAGACTTTTTGTGATAAAAATTTTATTTTGTTTTCGACTGTTTGTTGTACAATACACAGAGAATTGTTTTTTATAATCACTTGCATGCAAAAGGCAAAATGTCTTTATCATTTTTGAATGGGATATTAGTTAATAGAATTCAAGTCATCCATATTAATTCCCTAAGAAAATTATATTTATACTGTGGTAATATTTCATATAGTCGCCATGGAGTGAAACTGTCTATGAATAAGGCACATTCGTTTGTAAAATCTACCATCATAAATAAGAAAACATGGCAGATGTTTATTATTATTAGATCCGTGCTGACTATACTCTGTGCCTCCAACATGTTATGACTAGGGATACGTAAATTTCGCATAAAAAAATATCGAAATTTCGCAAGAAAAAAATACAATATGTAGAATTACACAATATATAGAATTTATTCCCCAAGAAATATAAATTTAAAATTTTCACATTAATTAAAAATAATTATAATTTTACTTACTTCGATAAATAAGTATCAAAATTCTTAGTTAAAAGCTAACATTGTAGTAGTCTCCACATTATTTTCCTTAAGCCTCTTTGCCTTCTGCCATTAATTACTATGTTGTACAAACATATCTCAGCACCTACTCTGTTAATGAGACTATAAACGATTTGTATAGCTACCTTTACAAAGTCAGTGTTGCCAACTTGGGGGTTTTCCTTCTAAATTTGGGGGTAAGTTAGATGAAAAGGGGTGTTTTTAGGGGCCACATTTTTTTAGGGGCATTTTGTGGGGGGAACATTTTTTAGTATTTTGTACAATCGAGACACGTTTTTTTATTAGATTATAAGATTTTATTAGATTAGATTAAAAGTTCCATACATATGTCAAATGTAAATTAACCTCCATTTCATTATGTAAGTGTGCATTTTCTATTTTATTTTAATTTATCTCTCAAACAGAATGCCTATTTGGAACCAGAATTTCTTTTAGGAAGGTCTAGGAGGATCTCAAGTTGGTGTTAGGGGGACACAGAGGGATTTCGAGATGGCTCTAGGGGGAGGCGCATTGTAGAGGTTGGCAACACTGTGCAAAGGTTAAGGTAGCAGCATTTCGTTGAAATTAAAATCTGTTTGACATCAACAGGAGCATCTTGGTTGACTACTGTTAAGTAATTGAAAATACCCTTGACTTTGGCACTCAAGAGACGTTCATAAATCTACGAAATTGTTCCACAAGACTTGATGGTTGATTTTTACAGTTATATTTATAAGTTCGACTCCAGTACGGACAAACTGTTCGGGCGAAATTCGGAGCAAGTCCGAAGGAAATGGAGATTTCTCAGTTAAAGACCTCGGATGGTCTCAGTTAAGCAATTATGTTAATAAATTATTATTATTATTATTATTATTACCTACTTTCGCTTTAAAAGTCGTTCATCACTGAGTTTTCGCCAAAAAGTAATAAAAAAATTACTGCATTTATTCGCTCATATCGGCAAATTTCGCATTTATTCACATCTATTTCGTAAATACGAAAATTGCGTATCCCTAGTTATGACTGGTATGTTTTCGGAAGATAGTTTTCTGGTTCGAAGCCTTATCTATTCTTCTAATTCCTTTAAATGCACTAATAAATTCATGAAATTCCCTGAAACTAGATCGAATTCACCTAGCAAGAAAGCATGGACAATAAAGGATGGGTTAGTCTCGATCATCATCTTTAAGCTAATTTAAGCATATTAGTATTGGAAGTAGTCAACATGAGGTTCAGTGGCTAAAAGTTTCTAATTCAAACGACAAAAGAAACGAAAGTCATCAGAATTTATATTAAGAATAACATTTAATGAATATAGAATGTGCTCTAAGTAATAAGCACCTTTTCGAAGTGTCACAAAAATTACGCGGGAATCCGATTTCAATGCGCATGCGCGCTATACAAGAAGTGATCTATTTATAGAAATCTTGCGCTACAATTCACTACAGCAGCTGTCAATAGAATTACATTGGGAACAGTTTATGATTAAAAATAAAAAAAAGGTAATATAATCGAAGAAGGAAAAGTCCGGAGACGATCAGACTGGAACAAGTATCTTTAAAAAACCCAGTCCGCAGCAATTCCTTCAAGAAACGTGAAAATCATTCCTTGCAATGTAATTAAAGTTCTGGTTAAAATCTGTTTACTAATAGTTGCAAGGATAATTATAACAATTTTGCATTTTGAGAGGTATCACGTCTGCATATAAATATACATTTGGAAGTCTTTTATCTACAGAGATATAGAACGTGTGTGGAAAAGAATATATAGAAAAGATTTTACATATATTTGAATTTATTTTTTGACTAGCAAGAATGCGTTATTCTCCATATATTCAAATTCTATGCATGTATATAATTTTCGATATAATTTTTGATGAGGTTATGAGAGATGCGTTATGAAACAAAAGAAGATTTATACATTTCTACATATCTGTTCATGCCGAAACAAATGTATCCAATTCTTCCAATTTCTGTAAGTTGTTAATAATATAGATATGCTAAATATTTTATGTCCTGAATACGCAAAAATCCATTACATTCTCAAAAATATTCAGATAGCTAAACGTTGGGTAAATATTACCTTCATTATTGAAATTATTGATTGCTTGGTGCAGCATTTATGACAACGGTAATGAGTCGATGCATACTATCAACTTATTTCTTGTCTAGACTTATTAGTCAATATATTTAACATATTTTAAACCAATCGCAGACCTTAACAATTTCGGTGCTAATCATTTGGAGGTTTGTAATTGGTTAAATATATTTCAATACGAGTAACGCTAACGCTGACGGATCTTTTGCTAACAGTCCCTAAGAAACGGTGAAAACGGCAAAAAATACGATGTTTTTTCTAAACTTTTTTTTATAAGGAATTTTTTCTCTCTTTCTGTTATTTTATCATGTCATCTAGAACTTTTTAAACATAGGATTATGTTCTTCCATAACGGTCCTCCGGAAAGCAAAATTTCAGACGCTAAAACCGTCCGTCCGTACCTCACGAGTTATAATTTTGGCAGCGCGCTAAACCCAGTCTGTATCGTTTGGGCAAGCAGTAAACAGTTAAACAGAAAAGTACCAAAATGCGTCAAAATTCGAACATACGTACATACATACGTACATATATATAGATACATATATACATAACATATACATACATACATACAAAAGAGGTAAGCAACGATAAGTAATCCTACGTTAATATCCCTCGGTAGTTTCGTTAGAAGAGACTGTAACTGTATTTAATTTCTTCTCATCATCACTTTCCCTCGACTTTGGCCCATGTAGTTTAGATGAAATATACTGCTTGAAAACGACGCTCAAAGGCTCCCATTTTCCGGGAAGAACTGTACAGTAATTTATTCTCTTTTCTACTGTCATTGCCCGATGCTGGATCGCCTCGGTGATTCCAGCTGAAGGCACTGAACTTTAGGATCCTGAGCGCTCCAATCACTTTCCTTCTTTCTCTACTTTCTGTCCAATCATGGTTCCTCGCTGCTTACATTCTGAAAGTCTGTACTTGAGGGCGTGCCCCAGGTAGTGCAGTTTGACCAAACTTCCTATGGTCCTATGGACGCTCAAAGGAGATCGAACGACCAGCTCATATCGGAGCATGGAATTTGACTTCAGACTGTATTTCACTTTATCAAAGTACTTTTCAAAGTACTTTTCAAAAGTACTGATAGAGTATGTCATATTGATGTACTTGTTCTCAATGTTTGAGTAAAGTTTGATTTGATGTAAAGTTTTTATTATTACGTCTTCACTTTTGCATAGGGAAAATGCTATCAAAATGTCAGATAGTCTTCAGAATGATTATTTTGTTCACACATATTTTTATGACTGATGCTATGACTATGCCTGATATATCAAAACAAGCTGCAAAATCTTCCATCAAAAGATAACAAATTGGGAGGAAAAACATTGCTGCCCTTTATACACACAATATTTTAATCCTAATAAAACATCCCATATATTAAAGTAACTTTTAGATATATCAAAGGAAATGATTTATACGCGATTAGCTGAAATAAGTGTTTCCAATTCCAAATATTACAACAGCTGTTGGAATTTAACACGCTTTTTTTCAAATATGTCATTTTTGTGCTGTCAAATAAATCTGAGTGAAAAAAACTCTCCAACAAGTAGTTACTTTCTTTGTATTGATGAAAGTGCATGGTAATGTCCAACTACATTAAAGAATATTGTGCAATAACATGAAAACGTTTGATTTCAGAAGTCAGCCTGTTAGATTTCAAATGAAATAATTCAGAATAAAAACTAAGCTAAAGATATCAAACATAAAAAAAAATCAGGTAGTCTTTTCTAACGAAACTACAGCGGGTTATTAACGTAGGATTACTTATCGTTGCTTACCATCTATATTTTTCATTGATGAAATCACAGAATGATAATAATAGCAAACGATTTTTAAATTTAAAAGTTCAGTTCGATTAATAATAGGAAAATAAAAAAAGCTAGCTCGCGCGCCATCTATGGGAAGAAAAATGGTTTATAATGTTTATAGTTCGATTTTTAAACAAACAATAAGATGTGTCATTCTAAATTAACAATTCGCATGAAGCGCAGATCTTAATCTTTAAAATGGTACCTCATTTATCGATTTTGGTTAAGCATGAAGGAAGAAAAAGAGATAAAAAAAACTCCCTTTAGAAATAATATTCTGCCACTCTTGATTTATAACTCGCGACGACGGTTTTAACGTCTGAAATTTTCTTTACCACGGGCCGTTATGGAGGAACGTAAACTTGCGTTAAAAGAACTTAGTGGTATGGAATAATTTATTGATAATTGCTGTTCACAAATTCGGGGTTTAATTTATTATTCAGTTTACTGAAATACTTTAAAAGCATGAAAGTTTACCTCATATATTCTTTTAGTTATACTCTTTCATGCTTTTAAAATATTTCAGTGCCACATTAAATTTTAAAAGATTTTTTCCAAGAATAATATTTGAAAAAAAATAAAAGCACGCAATCAATGTAAATGCATTTTTTTAATAATGAACATCTATACTTATTTTTCACTCTTACAGTCAAAAAAGAAAAATGTTTAAAAGTTTTTATTATTACGTCTTCACTTTTGCATAGGGAAAATGCTATCAAAATGTCAGATAGTCTTCAGAATGATTATTTTGTTCACACATATTTTTATGACTGATGCTATGACTATGCCTGATATATCAAAACAAGCTGCAAAATCTTCCATCAAAAGATAACAAATTGGGAGGAAAAACATTGCTGCCCTTTATACACACAATATTTTAATCCTAATAAAACATCCCATATATTAAAGTAACTTTTAGATATATCAAAGGAAATGATTTATACGCGATTAGCTGAAATAAGTGTTTCCAATTCCAAATATTACAACAGCTGTTGGAATTTAACACGCTTTTTTTTCAAATATGTCATTTTTGTGCTGTCAAATAAATCTGAGTGAAAAAAAAATGGTAATCTCTTAAAATTTCAAAATAGCTTTGAGGATAATATTTTTACACATAAAAAACCTTGTTATTTGATACAAGTTAATATAAGCATTTTATATTAGACTATGACAATTTTGTCGCTTACAGAAAAAGATTATATTAATTTTTAGAGGAGAGTATATAAGGATATGTTATCATATTTTATTTTGAAATAGAATGTTTTCCCATTCATTTGTTTGGACATGATATATGCTTCTAGTAAACCAAGCCAATATTTAGATGATGAGCTATTTCTCTCTTACATGGGCTTCATAAATTTATTTTGAAGGAATGTTTTGATACACTCGGATTCAAAAGCCACGAAAAATTTAATTTTTGATATTCGGCTTATTTTAACACTCAGCAAAGCACATGTAAAACAGAAACTTAAATATTTCTGAGTTTTTAAGGGAAGATGAAAATTATACTTTTATTGTCTTTAATGACTGATAGAAGTGCTAGAACGGATCACAGATGTACAACAAACACATATTTGTAAATCCGGTTTAACTAAAGCTGCAGGTTTTTTTGGCTGTCATTATGCTATGTGGAGGATGGAAAAATTACCAATATCTTTTAAACCTCCCTACAACACATTCTTTGCAATTATGAGCGTATCTAGTCAATAAGAGTTACATTGGTATTAAAACTCAGCTATATATCATCTGTATTTACACGGTAAACAGGGATGGACCTTTGAAGTAAAAGAATGTTGAATTGTTTGAAGAGTGCGGGACTTATATTTTGGACGCAAACTCATCACATTCCTGATGTCTGCTCCCAGCACACTACAAACTGTGCATCAAGCAAGAATCATCCAGCTGATCACCAAATCTTAAATCTAAACTCCAACTATCAAAAGCTTTTACAAGGTTGATCGATAGAAGAAAATTTTGAAGTCAAGAATTGTTGCAAATTAATGTTCCATTTAACCACTATTTACAATTTGCGTAATCACTTCAATTCCAGTTCGCAGGATAGGGACCGACCTGTGAGGTCTTCCCTAGTAGGTTCAAATCGTACTGAACACAGACGATGATTTTGTTAATTGAATCTCACCCATATGGCCTTGCTACCATGCCACTCTTAATCTGGAGCATTGAAAATATAGTGCTTACGCTAATTCTAAAGAGGAGTTTGTGGGAATAACAATCTGCAAAAATACTGTTAACCAATGGCTGCTGTGATGCACGAGTAAATTTTATAAAATTGTTCTACCTTTTAAAAGCTCTTAAAATCTGAAATTTTTGCTTATCTTTAAAATAAAGATTTGTTGGTTATCTGAATGGTTAATACTGGGTGCGTAATGACTTCATTTCAGCGGTGCGATAGGTTTCTTCTCTGAAACAGCGATTCCACATTGGTTATGACTATACGAAAATGAACCTGCTTACCTGTCCATTTTCTGCTCATCGCCCAACAAAGGCGCATTCTTTTTTATCTCATTCACTGCATGTGGAGTCATATGTCAAGAATTGTTGAGAAGAAGTCTGGGTAAAAAATTAGCATATAATTTGAGAGTTAGAGAAAAATGCAACGACAAAATAAGCTATAATAATGAGCATGATGACATTATAAGGTTATAAAAATATCGGAGTGCTTAAATTCATATATTTAAACATATGTTACCGTGAAAAACCAAAATTGGAGAATGTCGACATTCTCCGGTGAATGTCAACACATACCAAATACGTCGGTGAAAGACCGAATATTTGGTTATATTCTTATACATTCGGACCATCACCGGTGCATGTCGACGAGCACAGATATGCTCTGGTGGAGGTCAAAACGAGAAGCTGAGAGGACAGACAGAGAGGCGACAAAAACACATCCTTTGTTTAATCGCGATTGAGGTCACGTGGCATCTATTTGTTATACTCTGGAACACTACCGTTTGTCAGTCTTATGCATGGTTTTCTGGTGCGGGCAACGTTTTCTTAATTATTATTTTTTTTATCCGATACCCTAATTTATATTGAATGGATACTGCAGTGAACCGTGATAATTTTTTTTAAAGTTATGTAAGCATTAATTGCGAGTAAACGAAAAGGTAATTATTTTAATTTTTCTCAAGAAAAGTACTCTAAAATACTTTCTGAAGTGATTTCTGCTATAACTAAGTGCAGAACACCTTTGGATTACAGACTATTAAAAACGTTTTGACCTTTTAAAAATTGATGATGAAGAGAAGTTAATTGTACCATTAAAACCAGGAGAAACGAATATACAGTATTATGTTACCGATGATGAATTGTTCAGTATACTGTCTGAAACTCACATCAGAATAGGTCATGGAGGAAGAACACGTATGCTTAGAGCATTGCTAGTTAAATACAAAAATATTTCATATGAAGTTGTAATGTTGCATTTAAATTTATGTAAAGAATGTCAAATGAAACACAGTGCACCTAAAAATGGTACTGTTGTGAAACCAATGGTCCGTTCGGAGTTAAACTCAAGATTTCAAGTCGATTTCAGAGACCTGCAGTCACACAGGGATGTCGACTATAAGTTCATAATGGTGTATCAAGATCATTATTTAATGAAGTTTGTCCAGCTACGACCTTTGAAAACTAAGACACTTGAAGAAGTAGAGTATCGCCTTCGTCAAATATTTTTAACGTTTGGTGCCCCAGCTGTAATGCATTCAGATAATGGTAGAAATTCAGTAATCAAGTCATATCCGAACTTTGCGCTTTGTGGAAAGATGTTAAGATAGTTCATGGAAAGCCTCGTCATAGTGAAACACAAGGCTCAGTTGAAAGGGCCAGTCAGGATATACAGAATATGTTAAATGCATCGATGAACGATAACAATAGAAATAAATGGTCAGATGGTTTGCCCTTTGTTCAATTTGCCAAGAAAACGACATACCACGAAGGAATACGCCAAAGTCCTTATAAAGCCCTGTTTGGCGTTAAATCAAAAAGAGGGATAGCATCGTTATCTTTGCCTGGCGAACAAATCGCAAGTATTGATACCAAAGAACAGCTCGAAGAAATTGTTAATACTTTTGAAGAAAATTTGAGTAGTGACTATACCGAAAACCACAGAGTTCTGGTAGTTCTGGAGTTGTTTTCGGCGGGGGGGGGGGGGTTTAAGAGCAAGTGCATGGGGTCTTTCACGTGGCCCCATGGAGGGGAGTCGCGGTTTGTCGGGTCCGGAGATCTAGGTGGCTATATCTATTTTCCATCTTGGTGGGAGATGTGGTCCGTATGCTACAGATAGATACATATTTCACGGATTGCATCTTTCAGCGGGATGGAACACCCCCACTTTGGGTTATGGAAGTTCACACATTTTTAAACCAACATCTTCCAAAGCGTTGGCTCGGTCGAACTGGAGATGCCTACTATGTGGTCTGCTCTTGGCCACCTGGATCTCCGGACTTGACACACTGCGGTTTCTTTCTGTTGGGTTGTATGGGGGACCTTGTGTGTGTCCTTCCTTTGCCGGGGGTGGTTCAAGGGCTCGAGGTGCGCATTTCTGGTGCGCATTTCTGGTGCGCTTCTGGACGGCCGCTTGGATGTTGTCCGTGTGGCCGGGGGGGAGTCGTATGGAACATTTATATAGTATGTAATCCAAATTTTGAAATTCCATACCGAAAACCATATTTCAAAGGAAAATATTAAAGAGGAGCTGCAACCTACCACGTCTTTGTATCAAGCCCTGACTGAACAAGACGAGTTAATTTCTATAAAAAGAGTGGCCGAAAAAGAGAACCTTCGATTGCAAGCAACGAAAATGTTACGAACCTCAAAAAGAAATTTTTCCTCCTGCTCAAATTAGTTATACCGTAAGAATATAAGTCCCTGGTGTCGACAGTGGTCGTACAGATGCCCGAAATGTGTTGGCGTTTGATGTTGGAATAGAAGACACCGACTTTTATAAATTAGCAAACAAAAATGGCACCCTCAAGCTGCTTTATACCCGTAATCAGTTCGTAACTTGTAAAGAAAAGTTACTTTCCATAGATGAGATTTCTTCTCAAGAAATGCCGCTGAGTGAAGCAGCTGCAACTAATTCGAGAAGTGGAGGGCAAGGCTATACACGCTGTCATTGCAGAAAGAAGTGTTCCACGACAAAATGCAGATGTAAAAGCAAGGGACTCTTGGGCAATGCAAAGTGTCATAATAGTTTAAGTTGCTGCAATAAATAAGATTGCATAATATAAATCCCATAATTAAGTAAGTTTATTATTGGTGTTATTTTCTTTTCTCATTTACAATGTACTGTTCGTTTTAAGTTCAACATTTTATTTACATGTGCTGTTACTTAAGCTTTCTCTTATTTTGACATATATCATAATATGTTTAAATAATAAAGTATGATTTTAAAACGTAACAAAATATTTTTATTCAATATCCCCCATCAGTACATAGTGAATGTCGACATTTGCCGGTGTAACTGAGAAATAAGGATATTTAGAAAATATTTCGGACATACACCAAGCAAGTATCTGCATGTTGACATTCTCCAGATTTCGGTCTTTCACGGTAACATATATACACTCATGGACAAAACAATTAGCGCAACAAGAAACAATTGCGGGATCGTAACGAAACTTGCAATGAAGGTACATGTCGGGGAGATATGCAAATGATTAGAAATGCAGCGTGATTGCGCATTACGTATAGCCGGTAGAAGGCGTTGAACATCGTACTATGTGGAGTATAAAACAGGTAACCAAAGCTTGTTTGAGTGTGCTGAATCATTTTAAAAGGAAGAGCTGAGATAGACATGCCATTACGCCGTGTTCGAAGACAATATAAGCAGTTGTCGCAGTTTGAGAGGGAGAGAATCGTCGGGATGATGGAAGCTGGGTGGTCAGCTAGGCGAGTAGCTCGTCAATTAGGCCGCTCTGATTGTGTTGTGAGGAGGTGTTGGGACCAGTGGACCCGAGAGATGTCATGTACACGAAGACCAGGCTCAGGACGCCCTCGACAGGCCAGTCGTCGAGAAGACCGCCACATCGTAAGAAATGCACGCGTACAGCCAACTGCTTCATCGGCCGCCATCCAGGCACAGGTAGCACCTTCACTAGAGGCCTCTGTGTCTTCTCGAACCATACGAAGGCGCCTGGCTGAAGGACAGTTGGTATCGCGGCGCCCATTACGTGTGCTGCCCTTGACGCCCACCCATCGACGCCTCCGTTTGGAGTTTTGCCGCGCACGAGGAAACTGGACTGCAGCGGAATGGAACCAGGTCGTCTTTAGTGACGAATCCAGATTCAATCTCGGCAGTGATGACAATCGTGTTCGTGTGTGGAGAGCCCTTGGTGAACGCTTCAATCCTGCCTTTGCTGTACAGCGACACATCGCTCCCACAGCTGGTGTGATGGTATGGGGTGCCATTGCCTACAATACACGGTCACCCCTAGTATTGTTCCGTGGAACCATGACAGCCCAGCGGTATGTTCATGAAATCCTGCAACCACATGTGTTGCCACTCATGCAACGGCTCCCAGGAGCCATTTTTCAACAAGACAATGCTCAGCCTCATACGGCAAGGGTGTCACAAGACTGTCTCCGCACTGTTACTACCCTTCCTTGGTCTGCCCGATCCCCAGATTTGTCTCCAATCGAGCATATCTGGGATCATTTGGGATGACGAGTTGGGCATCCCACGAGTTTGAACGAACTAGAGGCAAGGTTACAGCTAATATGTAACGAAATGTCTCAAGACATCATACAGAACTTGTATGACTCAATGCCCGATCGTATCGCATCGTGCATTCGCGCTAGAGGGGGACCAACGGAGTATTAACTCCTCCGTTCTTTTGCCTTTTTCTCTGAAATAAATTATCCTTTTTCTTTGATTTTCTTATCATTTACTTATATCAAAGTAGTCATTACGTATGTAAAATTTCGTTTCATTTTGACGACTCCTTCTTGGTGCGCTAATTTTTTTGTCCATGAGTGTATATACACTGCTGGCCACTGTAAATGCAACACCCTGATGGAAACATGCAAATAACATGAAATTTACAACATGCATTAGCGGAGGTGAGATATGCAAATGATTAGAATTTCAGCGCAGACACACATCACGCGCGCCTGTGGCGCCACTTCAAAGCGCTATTTAAGGCTTGGAGATTTCGACGATTTCAAGTTCGGCAATTGTGTTTTTCTTGTGGTTTTTTCAAAAAAACGATCAATTATGCCTCGTCGAAAGCAGCGATCATCTTTTGATCAAGTATCCGAGTTCGACAGAGGAAGGATAGTGGCCTACCGAGATTCTGGATTATCTTTCAGGGAAATCGGTAGTCGTGTTGGACGAAACCAAACAACTGTAATGCGGATATGTGATGCAGGAGGGTTTGACGGACCGGCGTGTTCGATCGCATCCACCTCAGCGCACCACTTCACGTGATGACAGGCAAATTGTGCGCATGGCAGTGACAGATCGCTCAGTCACATCACGAACCATAGCACAGCACATGCAGTCTGTAACGCATCATCCAGTGTCTGCGCGTACCATTCGACGCCGTTTACATTAGAGTGGGCTGTCCGCAAGACGTCCATTGCTTTGTCTACCCTTGACGCAGAACCACAGACGTCTCCGCCGCCAATGGTGCTATGACAGAAGGATATGGACGGCAGAATGGAATGAAATTGTCTTTACTGACGAGTCACGCTTCTGTCTGAACACCACGATGGTCGCATTCGAGTGTGGAGACACTGTGAAGAGAGGATGCTGAAAAGCTGCGTTATGCACCGCCACACTGGTCCTGCACCGCGTGTTATGGTATGGAGCGGTATTGGATGTCACTCTCGCACACCTCTAGTACTCATTGCCGGTACTTTAAACAGCCAGCGCTACATCTCCGAGGTGTTGGAGCCAGTTGTCCTTCCTTACCTTCAGGGCTTGCCCACAGCCATATTTCAACAGAATAATGCGCGACCACACGTGGCACGCATTGTCCAACGGTTCTTCGTCAATCGCCAGATTGAATTGCTTCCCTGGCCGCCTCGCTCTCCGGATCTTTCGCCGATAGAAAACATGTGGTCCATGGTTGCTCTACGATTGACCCAGATTCCATCCCCAGCTGCCACAGCAGATCAACTTTGGCAACGTGTGGAAGTTGCTTGGTCTGGTGTACCCCAAGAACTCATCCAAAGTCTGTTTGAATGAATGCCGAGGCGTGTGGCAGCGGTGATCTCCAACAATAGCGGCTACTCTGGCTACTGATTTTGGCAGGAACCACACTTCACAGAAGTCTATAAATTTAATCATTTGATACTTGGTCAACATGTTATCTACAAAATATATTTTGTTGTGATATCTCTTGTATTTCTTGGTGTTGCAATTTGGGTGGCCAGCAGTGTATAATACTTACTTACATATAACCTGATAAATAAATCAGAAAGTTATTAAATTTGACATATTGAAATTTTAACTAAAATTCGTTCCGTTGACACTCTTAGGTATCTTATATTGTTTAACGACATTTGACGGTAGTAGTTTAGGAGTTAATGCATAGGCCAGAATACCTAGGATAATACGTTTGTTTTCTGTGTCAATCATAGTTTGGTTTTCATGAGAAAAAATAAGACAGCGAAATTAGAAGTTTGATATCACAAAATTTCATAAAGGATTGTTCTGAAAGAAGTTCTTTTCAGATGAACAAATCGTTTTGTTACCTAGAAAGTAACATGGAATACAGGATTTTTTAATTATGTTACAATTTCGATTAAAAAAACTTGAGGAACGTTTCACCTCGATTCAGACATTGTACTGTATTAATGTTCTGCCTGTTGTAACAATAACCATTTTGTTGGCGTAGTTTACCTTATACACTGAACACTGAACTTATCGTCTTCGTTAATTTTAAACTAACTTTTAATTTTAGCGATCAGCTTTATTCTTTAATTGAAGTTTAATTTAAGATAAAATTTATAACTTTATCATTTCTTTTAAGAATAAAAAGCCCCTTAATTGAAAAATCCTGCAGAAAAAAATAAGATCATATACCACGTAGATAATGTCAAAGCTACCCAAACTGTTTAATATGTTCTTATGTCATGCCATCAGAGGAATCCAAGCATATCTCTTAGGTGAATCTAATTCAACAACTCCAAAGGTTTCTAAAAGAGAGTAGAATGGCTTACTTCCAAACACAACAAAATATGGTTAGGAGTATTCTCGGATTTGCGGTTAGGGCATGGTGGAAAGATTTTCTGGGAGGGTCAAGATAATCAGTGAAGATCGGTGTAAGCGTAATAGTGTAAGTGTAGGAGTAGTTAACAATGTTCAGATATTCCTCGACTTACGACCGAGATAGGGACCGAGATATTGGTCGTAAATTGAGTTGGTCGTAAGTCGAGTTTCAAATTAATTTTTTTGTATATGTACATATGTACATACATATATTTTTTACTTTCATACAGATATACGTAATTTAAAATACATTGTATTTAGAAGACATAAATCATTCTTCGTCATCAATACTTATTATGTTAGTATAACCCATTGGTTCATAATTTGCGATAGAAGATACGTTGAAATTTTTTTGAACAACGTTATACAAGGTAGTTTGAAAAGTTTGCGTCTTCATTTACATGTATATTGTCTGGTAGCAAGCCAGATTTTCCTGAATACGACGATTTACACTTGTGAATCTTTCTTCATTTGGATCTATTGCTTTTAATTGTTGTAGTCCTTTATTAATATAATGAAATGCTGAAGCCATTTCTGAAGCCAATGAAGGTTTATTTGATTTATCGCGTGGATATCGAAACTATTGCATCATAACATTTTTATTATTGCGTCATAAATTTTTGCAGTATTGTAGAATATTGTATCATATATTTTAATAATTATGTAATACATATAGGTATGAACTATACATTCGAGGAACAGTATTTTTGAGAATTTTATTTTTAAATGAAAAAATTTCGGTCGTAAGTGCGAGCGGTCGTATGTCGAGGAATCCCTGTAATTGTGTCTGTGTCTATTGCGTACGTTGTTGCAACTATGTGCTAAATGTGTGTGTTCTTAAAATATGCGATCGTTTGTTGAATATGTACTGTATATACAGTCGAACCCCGTTATAGCGAACCCGGTATATAACGAACTCACGGATATAACGAACCAAAATTTTGGTCCCACCGTTTTTATCATTTTTAATACATCATTATTGAATACACATAGCAACTATAGTTCGGATATAGCGAACCACCGGATATAGCGAACAAATTCTTTGGTCCCTTGAAATTTGTTATAACGGGGTTCGACTGTATGCGTTTTTGTGCCAAGATGTCCTCTGTCATAAAGACTATGTACAGCTAGTCGGATGTCGTCATTTACTCAAATTAGGACATTTACCTCGGATAGGAATTAAAACTAGATAGCTTTCTTAATTGAAGCATTAAAAGGTCAGAAGTTACAGAGCAGTCTGTTATATAGCTGTTATAACTTCCTTTATAATTTTGTCAGTGGCAGACGTGATAAAAAAATAGGTAACAGTTTCAGTGAATGTCGAAATGACATAAAGTAAATAAATATCCTTGAAACGTGATGCATGAAGATATACTAATTTCTATAAAGCCTGAGATAACACAGTAATAAATTGAATTTGGCTATGATGAACTAACATGTGGTGTTATGGAATTTTTTTTAAATGGAAGGTAATTCTAAAGAGAATTTAAATTGTATTGTTAATGTCAGCCGTCTAAGAATGAATAGGGTTCAAAGTAAACAGCTGTTCTCATAGTAATGCAAATTTAATGAAACTGGTATTAAAATGTCTAACAATAGCTATGAATCAAAATTATTAATTTATTATTTAAACAACTGTTGCGGGGAAATATTGAAATTAATGATGAATTTGCAAAATTAATGACATTTAAGTTGTAATTTTACTCAATATTATTGAAATGTTTGCATAATAAGAAAAGTTTCCATTTAATATTATGATCATAATTCTTATTTTAAACTTTAGAGTCTGAATGATTTATATAAGAACATAATGTAATAGATAATTAATTATAATTGAAAAGTAATGCTTTCCCTTCTCTCTTTCTCTCTCTCTCTCTCTCACTCTCACACACACTCACTATATACAGAGGCTGTTCACACATTTTTTAGACTATGTATATTGTATTCACAAAACTAAATTACATAAAATTCTTGTGTTTTAAATGTTCTATTTGACATCCCTTATTCTGAACTATCTTTCGACACCGCAATTTCCAGGATAATAATGCCTTTCGAAGTGTCAGAAGAGGTATTCTATCCCATTCCTCCTGAACAGCTTTCCAGAGTCCTGTAAGGGTTTTGGGACGACGTTTGGATAATGCAGATTTTAAAAGTTCGAAAGCACAAAAATTCATAGGTGATACATCGGGAGATTTAGTAGGGATATCAGTGAAGGGTATGGCCTTGATACCAGTTTTTTGTTCCATTTATTTTAGGAAATTTTTAGTGGATTTTGATGTGTGACTGCTAGCTCTGTCCTGATGGAGTCTCACAGATTGATGGCACTGTGGGTAAAGCGATGGTATTTCATTCGGAAAAATTGGCGATAAAATATGTTCCTGATAGTATTGGGAGTTAATCTTGACATTTTTCCACTCTCTTTATTTTTAACTTGCCATTATAAGAAAAACCAGCAAAAATCATGAATCCCTTAGAAAAACTTTCTTTCGATTCTTTGAACCATGTACTTAAATTTTTTCTCCCCTTTTATGATAATAAATGGCACTTTTTTTGTTGCAATCTTTTAAATACACCCGTGATTCATCTATTGTGACAATTGTTTTCAATTTTTCTTTGGATAAGTGTTTCTCATATAGAATTCTGCAGCGTGTCCTGCGTTCAGCGATATGATTTGGAAGAAGACGATGCACATTGCGTTTTTTCGCTTTCTTAAGATTTAAATCGACGTTTATCATTTTGTTTACAGTGGACACCGAGCATTTTAATGATTTTGCAACTGTCCTTTGACTAGGGGGATTTTCTTTAAACATTAAACAACGTACCTTTGCAATAGTCGAAGATGTCCGTTTTTTCCTTGGATACTTGTTTGGAATTTTTGTCCCACTTGAGGCTCCAATTTGACGTTTTTTTCCTTTGTTGTTGACGATATTACCTATCGACGCTTTAGATATCACAAAACCATAACTCTCACATCGTTTTTGGATAACGGAGTATGCATATTTCTCTTCGGAAAGAGCCTAAATGTAGCCTTCGAACCACTGCTTTTTTAAAAACGTCATTTTGAATAAAAACAAAACTTTCAAGCCGCAGACGATAATTTTGACTTTTAAAAACATAGTACAATTGCAATTATTTCTTTTGCAGCAAACTATTTTTTATTACCGCTTACCAAAATCGTCTAAAAAATGTACGAACAGTCTCTGTATATATATATATATACAATATATATATATATATATATATATATATATACAATATATATATATATATATATACAATATATATATATATATATATATATATATATATACAATATATATATATATACATATATATATATATATATATAATATATATATATATATATATATATATATATATATATATATATATATATATATATATTGTATATATATAATTATTTACAAAGATTAATTTTTATTTTGAAATTTCTTTTTAACAAAAATTAGAAAGTTTGTTGACAATGTGAAAGTATTAAGTATTTTTCCTTTGAAAATAATCTGACTCTAAGTACGGAATTTTGCCTTCTTAAGAAATGAAGGAGAATCTTGTTTCTTGAATCGTGTAAAGAGATCTGAAAGCGTATAAAATGCGTTCATAAAAGTCTTTTACGTTGCTTTAATCCCACAAAATGTCAACCTTGTCTCAAGGGATTGAAAAAAAGTATATTCTATGAGGTGATATTTTAGAGTGATTGGATTTATGCGCAGATCTCTAGTTGCTGAGGGAGTAAGCCAAACTTTTCTGATTTCGACTAGAACAAAATTCACTTTAAAGGTTTTCACTTGCATTAAAGCATAAAAAACTTCTCAGTCCAAAAGTAAAAATAACAAGAGTAAGGAAATGATCCTCTTTAAAACTATTTTTTTTTTCACATTTTTCTTTTGGTGGAACTTTAACTGGTAATTTAAGTTTTGTATTTAAAAAAAATACAAAACTTAAATTATCAGTTGCCTGCTGAAAAGAGATTACTCTAAAAGATTTTCTTAGATATCACTCTCAATAGTAATTAATAGCATTAATCCTTTTCTTTTTCTCGTGTAGAGTTTCAAAATGTTTTTTTTAAATATAACAATTTATTTGAATTATTTACCTAACAGTTTCTGTATTTCCTCTTTTAAATTGTAGTGGTAGACCGGATGCTGTTTTGTTTAATTTAAGTTTTGACATACCTTGTTTCAAAAAACCTTTTGATCAGAGAGATTACTTTATTTCCCATTAGGTGAATATATTGAGATAAAGTTAATTTCACTATAAAATTGAAATTTTTTACCCTTATTTTAATTTTTTATTGCGAAAAATTTATAAATTATAAAGTTGTAAATAATCTAACTTTGTTTTATATGAATTGGTTTCACTATGAAATTAAAATTTTTTTTACCCTTTATCTTATTTTTGTTATGAAAAATTTATAAATTATAAAGTTGGAAATAATCTAACTTTGTTTTACATGAATTGGTTTCACTATGAAATTTAAAATTTTTTACCCTTATTTCTTATTTTGATTACAAAAAATTTATAAATTATAAAGTTGGAAATAATCTAACTTTGTTTTTTATGAATTGGTTTCATTATGAAATTTAGAATATTTTTTATCGTTATTTCTTATTTTATTACGAAAAATTTATAAATTTTAAAGTTGAAAGTAATCTAACTTTGTTTTATATGAATTGGTATCACTATGAAATTAAATTTTTTTATCGTTATTTCTTATTTTTTATTACGAAATATTTCTAAATTATAAAGTTGGAAATAATCTATTTTTGTTTTATAGGAATTGGTATCCTTATGAAATAAAATTTTTTTTATCCTTATTTATTTTTTATTACGAAAAATTTATAAATTATAAAGTTGGAAATAATCTTTGTTTTATGAATCACTATGATGCCAATTGTTTGTTTATTTTATGTGTATATGCTTAACCATTTGTACCATAATGGAACATATATGTCTGGCTTTTCAATTGATGGCATACAATTCATCATTAAGTGATTTTTCACTTTGACTTTTCCGGTCTTCTATAATGTATAAAATCTGATAACAAAGCATCTCTTTTTAAGGTTAATATTATAAGGGAACTTGAAATAAAGTTATTTATTAATATTTAGAAGATTAGATGAAAGATTTTTTTATGTTTGCTGATAAATAACTATAACGTATTTATATCCTTTTTCCTTTTTGTCTAAAATTTGTGATAGTCAAAATCGCATTTGTAAAAGTGCATTTTTTATTTAAAATACTATAAATAACTATAAATTTTTAGCATATAGTGTTATTTTATATTGCATCGGATTTTTAAAATACTCAGTGGGATAGATATACGGCTTTTGAGAGGACGAACATCATGTCAGTGAGACTTATATTATCCACTTTTTATGCAATAAAGGGAAATGAATTTTAATTTCGTAACCTTTATCTAAAAAAGGTAATATATAAGATTTTATTTTTTGTGTTACAAAAATCTATGAAATTTTATCAGAAAATTGGAAGCATTATAACACTTAAAAGATGCTATTCTATAAGGAAAGTGAATCTTTGTCAACTGTCATTTTTTAAGAATCACATTGCTTTTTATTTAATTTTTTTTATATACTTTACCTTTATTTTTTACCTTATTTGATACTTTTCCTTTATTTTCTTTTATACTTTACCTTTATTTTATTTTATTATACTTTAACTTTATTTACTTTTATTATACTTTACCTTTATTTACTTTTATTATACTTTACCTTTATTTTTTATTATACTTTACCTTTATACTACAAAATGCAACAATTATAGATTCGATTAGAGAATTATATCGATAGAGAATAGAGATAGAGAATTATATCTCTATCGAAAATTACATCTCTATCGAAATATGTCCATAGAGAATTATATCTCTCTCTATATATATTTCGATAGAGAATTATATCTTTTATCTCACGAATTCAGTATTCCTATATAGTTCTGTCAATAGTGGTTCAGTTTATGAAATACAAATTTCTTAAGGCTACCAAGTACAATCTTTGTCTTGAACTGAATATGACAGGAGCTGGTTTACAGGCGAACTTGAAATATATATATATATATATATATATATATATATATATATATATATATATATATATATATATATATATATATATATATATATATAAGGTTTTTTTAAATTGCCCTTTTTTTAAAAAAAAACTTTATATTTTTGCAGAAAAATTAAAGAAACTAAAATGTTTACAGAGTACGTTTTAATGAGATAATTCATACACAACTTGAAGATATCGGGTATTTTTAACCGGTATCTTGCAGCTCGCTTGTGTAGTGTGAAATGTTAAGCTGAGCCACAACTCTTCTACCGTACATAATTAAAAGGATGAAAGGTGTTTCTTTCCCTCTGCTTGAAACTTCAAACACTAATAAACAAAATTAAACTTCAACTCTGTAAAAAGTTTTGAGTTTTCATGGGCAAATAGCGTTAGGACACACACTCAAAATAAATGCAGACCTTTCTGAGCAATCAGATATCGATCGCTGATGCTTTAACAAATTAATTACATTTATTGGTCCAAGCAACTCTCTTCATTGTAAACATTTCTAAAGATTGGAAAAGGTTCGAAGTGGATGCGACTCCAAGACATTTACGGCTGAAGATTTTCCGTTTAAGAATATACTATTTCTTTAGAAAACTCAAAATCCTTTAGGATTTATGCTAACACTAGCTGAAAACCCGCACTTCGCTACGGAGTACATTCAAATTAAATACAACGGTCAATGTATGCAATTAATGCCAAAAAAATAAATATATATATTTATAATAAATACGATGATCAATGTATACATTTAATGTAATCTATATATATATAACAGTTCCGTACCTGACTGACTGACATATTACGCACAGAGCAAACCGCTGGACATAAAGGGCTGAAATTTTGCATGGCGATTCTTCTTATAGTGTAGGGGTGCACTAAGAGATTTTTTTGAAAAATTCGTCTTAGATAATTTAAATTAACTTTTTAAGCTGTTTTGTAACTTTTTTTTAGTTTGCATGTAAAATGCTAATCTGAGGGTTATGAAATTTATACCATTAGAAAGATCATAAAAAAATTCCTTTAAAATGAAATCTTTTTCGAATCTTTACCTCCATTTTCTGATTTTTGGTGAATTTTTAAAGATTAATTTTTAGAATTTAATTTATTAAATGCTGATCACGTGGTTTCTTGTCTTTTAATTTTGCGTCACGTGCATAACAACGAAATAGAGAAAAAAAATTTCTTACTAATGCGGCAGACGATTAGACATTATCCCAAAAAATATTAACACACAGTAAAAGAAATGTTTCTCAAACTGTACTATATTAACTGTACTATATTCTTTAGTATGTTCTATAACATTTAATTTGAATATTTTCTTCTACATTATTTTGCCTATAAAAATATCCGTTACGATTTTTTTATAATTATCTTTTTTCTTTTTTTTACATCAATTGGATACATTGATCGTTGTATTTATTATAAATACATTTATACATATTTTTGGCATTAATTGCGTACATTGACCGTTGTATTTAATTTGAATGTACTCCGTAGCAAAGTACGGGTTTTCAGCTAGTATATATATATATATATATATATATATATATATATATATATATATATATATATATATATATATATATATATATATTTCTAAAAAAATCGTAAGGGATATTTATTTATTTTGGATAATATCCAATCGTCTGCTGCATTAGAAAGAAAAAAAATATTTTTTTTGTCTATTTAGTTCTTATGCACGTGACGATAAATTTATTTAAAGTACCAGAAAAAGAAATCACGTGATCAGCATTTAATAAATTAAATTCTAAAAATTAATCTTTAAAAATTCACCAAAAATCAGAAAACCAAGGTAAAGATTCGAAAAAGATTTCATTTTAAAGGAATTTTTATGATCTTTCTTGTGATATAAATTTTATAACCCTCAAATTATTATTTTAAATGCAAACTTAAAAAAAAGTTACAAAAAGAGCTTAAAAATTTAATTTAAAAAAATCTAAGTGGAATTTTTCAAAAATCTTTCTTTGTGCACTCCTACACCATAAGAAGAATTGCCATGCAAAATTTCAGCCCTTTAGGTACAGCGATTTGGTCTGTGCGTTGTATGTCAGTGAGTCAGTCAGTCAGTCAGTTACGGAACTGCTTTATATACAGTGGCTCCCAAAAGTGTTCGTACACTTACGATTTTCAATGAAATAGGGGTCTATCCATTGATTAAAATGAATATTTCAGAATGGGTATTTAATAATAAGATCTATAATCTATTCTTAGCAAAACTACATGAAATATTTTCAAAACATAGTAAAACTTTATTTTTAAGAAACAAATAATCCAAAAGTAACAAAAACTTTATCTCACAAAAGTCATCGTACACTTGTAAAAAATCTCTACATATTAGTAAATATTCTAATTTTTCGTTAAATTAATATTTAGTAGGATATCCTTTAGCATGCACAACAGATTTTAAACGTCTGGGAATAGATTGCTTTAGTTCTTTTGTAATTTTTGCATCAATGTTCATCCATTCTTCCATCATAATTGTTTTTAGTTCGCTTTTCGTGTGAATGTCGTGTTTTCGTACTCGAACCTCAACTTCTCTCCAAATATGTTCTATTGTGTTTAAATCTGGCGATTGAGGTGGTGTTTTCAAAACTTGTGAACAATTATAGAGACACCAGATGCGAACGTTGAGAGCCGTGTGCTTAGGATCGTTATCTTGATAAAAAAAAAAGTTGTTTCCAATACCCTAATTTTGAGCTGATAATTTTAAATTGTCTCTTAAAATATTTAAAAAAACAGCATGATTCATTATGCCATCAATAAATACCAAATTTCCTAGTCCTGATGCTGACATGCACCCCCACACAAGGATACCTCCACCGGCATGCTTAACAGTTCCTACTAATTTCTTGGGATTAAGTTCCTCATTTTTTTCTTCTCCATACAATTATACGCCCATCAGCACCAAAAATGTTCATCGGCAAATAAGACATTATTCCAATAGGTTTGGGGCTTATTTATCATTGATAATGCGAAGGGAAGCCTAAACTTCCTGTTTTCTCACTCACAAAAAATTTTCTATGGGCAGAACGCCCATGTAATCCAGCTGTTCTGAGAACTCGTCAAAAAATTTCAGGTGAAATTGAAGTAGAAAATATTTCATTGAATTCTGCAGAAACATTTACAGCACTCAAACGTGAATTTTTCACAAATTTTCTAATTATAAATCTCTGATCACGTTTTGTTAACTTTGCCGGACGGCCTTTTCTTACCTTGTTTTCGATCCAATTTTCTTCTTTAAAGCGTTTTTTCACATACTGCACAGTAGAATGGGATAAATTAAGTAATTTAGCAATATTCTGAACTGATTTACCACTACTATGATGAAAAATAATCAATTTTCGAATGCTGTTTGTTGTTTCTTTACGACTACGAGCCATTTTTAAATAATAAATAGAATATTACGGAGTAGGCAAGCAAAAATTTAAGCCAAACCATATTTTAAATGCCACCACAATTCAAAAATAAAAATAAAGCGCCAGACGATAATTTTAATTATGAATTTATCCGAAAATATTTCAGTGTACGATGACTTTTGTGAGATAAAGTTTTTGTTACTTTTAGATTGCTGGTTTCTTAAAAATAAAGTTTTACTATGTTTTCAAAATATTTCATGTAGTTTTGCTAAGAATAGATTATAGATCTTATTATTAAATACCCATTCTGAAATATTCATTTTAATTAATGGATAGACCCCTATTTCATTGAAATTCGTAAGTGTACGAACACTTTTGGGAGACACTGTATATAGATTTTCTACACACCTTACACATCAATCCAATTTATTTTTAATAAACGTGTTCGAATGACTGTATGATATATACATTCTTGAATCTTTACTATTATAAATTTCATATTTAAAAAAAAATGGTTAAAAGAGTCCGCTGTCTGTACGGTTATGAAATGCTATCCTAAATTCAAATGCTTTTCTAACTTAACCATATTTTACGGATCACCTGTCCGATAAATCCCCACTCGTGTCGTCGTTTATCTCTGGTGAGCTCATTTCCATATTTTTGTGCTCAACCCCACGTCATATATCTAGCACGACCTTTCTGCTCGCAGTGGCTGGGGTTCCGCCTGCAGACGAATGCCAACAGCGTGTAAAGAAATGTGGCGGACAGTTCGCAGTAACAGGAAAATGTACATTAATTTAGTGCTGGTATTTTACGAACGGTTGGGTTCTGAAGTCTCGTGGAAGACTGGATAAAGTACACTCAAAAAGAAAAAAAAATATATAATAACGATAGAAAATATTTTGACGTTATTTATACTGGTAAATATTTTAAGAGTTTTTTCTTTTGGTCTGTTATTAATTAATAAATGTTTCTCGTAGGGATAGGGGAATAATTCTGCATGAGCAGATACAATTAGTTCCTTATCAGCCGTATATGATAATACTAGCTGAAAACCCGTACTTCGCTACGCAATGCGTTCAAATTAAATACAACGGTCAATGTATGCAATTAATGCCATAAATATATATATATATATTTATAAAACAATCGTATCGGATATTTTTTATAGACAAAATAATGTAGAAGAAAATATTGAAATTAAATCTAATAGAACATACTAAATAATATAGTACAGTTTGAGGAACATTTCTTTTACTGTATGATAAAATATTTTTGGATAATGTCCAATTGTCTGCATTAGCAAGGAAAAAATTTTTTTTGTCTATTTCGTTGTTATGCACGTGACGCAAAATTAAAAGAAAAGAAACCACGTGATCAGCATTTAATAAATTAAATTCTAAAAATTAATCTTTAAAAATTCACCAAAAATCAGAAAATGGAGGTAAAGATTCGAAAAAGATTTCATTTTAAAGGAATTTTTATGATCTTTCTTGTGATATAAATTTTATAATTCTCGAATTATTATTTTAAAGGAAAACTTTAAAGAATATTACAAAAACAGCTTAGAAATTTAATTTAAAAAAATCTAAGATGAATTTTTCAAAAATCTCTCTTAGTGCACAGCTAGACTATAAGAAGAATCGCCATGCAAAATTTCAGCCCTTCCAGCGGTTTGGTCTGTGCGTTGTCTATCAGTCAGTCAGTTAGTCAGTTACGTAACTGTTTTATATATATAGATTAAAATCTTTAATTCTTATATAATTTAATGATGCATAATTAGTATTGTTGCCTATGTTTGGTGTACTTGAATTCTGTAATCTAATCACCGAATGATGGTCGAATAGCTAAGGATATAGTTATTCGACCGAATAGCTAAGATTGTTTGGAACAAGAGTTCACGGGTTCGAAACTCGCAGTGGGTCATTGTGCTTGTAATCGTTGGGAATTTGGTTGAAGGTGTATGCCATCGCTTTAGGTCTCGTATTGTGAAGTATTGTTCAAAACGAACCAACAGTGATATGATGCATTTAAATTACACTGGACCCAGATACTTGTAGTTATTGATGAACAGAATTGAAATGCAAACTTGATAAGACGATTAATAAAAACAATCATTGTATAACGCTAGAATGAACCATTTGTAGGTTTTAAATGAATTTTATATCGTGATTTCAATAGGTATAACTAAAATTCAAACTTAGAGGTTTTCGATTTTAATTTTCGAAAAAAATCCTTTATATTCCTTTATTTATGAGTTACGTAGACTTGCTTTTGAGCAATTTGTATTTTTTCTGCTTTTTTATGCATGGATAATCTGCAAAAATGATATTTAGACTATCGGAGTTCTGGATACACATATTACTACAGATTCATTTACAAAGATTCACAAGTGCAAAGACCGCGTGTACATAAGTAATCTCGCTTCCCAGGAAATAAAAGTGGTAAGACATTTTGTTAATCTAGAAACACAGACATGCCCTGATTTTCCATTAGGCCAGTTAGGCCAGGGCCTAGGGATCCCCGAATGTTGTTCCCCCAAAAAATTTTTATTTTAAAAGAAAAAAAAGAAAAAATTCCCAATTCAATTTTTTTTAAAATTTTACTTTTTTAATAGCAGTATTTTTTATATATCCTTTCAAATTTGATTGATTGGTTCATCATATGTAGAGTTATACGTATAGTTCATCATATGTATGTTGTAGTGTATGTAAGGGATTAATAAGTTTTTCTTGTTGCATTGTATTGGTGATTTAATGATGAAGTTAATATGCTGTATTGCTTTTTGTTATTTGATATTGTTCTAGGCTTTTATGCTTCAAATAGCCAATTCTTGGTAAAATGGTACTACCCAAATACCCAATGATTCATGATTTATTTTATTCGTGTGTCAATTTTGGAAATTTTGCGTCCACATCAGTGTTAAGGGGCTCCCATCTCGAGTTGTGCCTATAGTCAAGAATTTTTTTAATCGGGTCCTGGACACAAATATGTCTTGTAAACGAGATTCCTGGTTATGTTCGAAATTTCTTCAAATCGTCATGTAAGCTTTTTTCAGGATATTAAATTAAATCCAAATTTTTCAAAAAATGATCGATCAATTTTTTAAATAATACCATGTCTATTTATTGATAGTATGGTAAAAATTTTAGATAATGCTTTCCAATTTGGTGACCTTGTGACATATAAAATAAGCACCTGTTTGAGAAGTTTTTAGAAGTCATTGCGTCATTGGCATTTTCTGAAAATTTGAAAAAGTTTGTTCCAGCATGTTGTTCACTCTTCATCTACTGTGTTGCATAAAATGTTTTATATGAATTAGGGTATTAATCTTTCGACATAACTTAGGAGATATAAGTAAAGTTTTTAGATTTTAAAATTGGCTCCGAAATATTAAACTCATTTGTTAGTAATTATGCGCTGAAGTTTTAAACAGAATCTCGGCAATCGCTTGTTAACTCCAATTATTACCTCTTAAAAATCAATGATTTAATAAAATACTTACAAAATAACAAATTATTGGATAAATTTTGAGAAAACATGCATAATAATGAAAAGAAAGTTTATAAAGTTGGGACGTTCTTTTGATAGAGCCTTTCGATATTTAAGGGTTAATGTTACAATTTAAAGTATAGCACATCTTTCATGTTGTAGCTTTATTTGGTTGTCTCTAGATAGGTTTTAAATATTCGTTGTTTTAATTCTAAAAATAAAATTTAGACTAAAAACCTGATTGATAAAGATCTCATATATCCAAATATTTAGAGGTGTATGGGAAAAAATACCAATTTAAAGAAAGGGTTAATGGCAGATGTAGTTCATAATAGTTTGCATTTTTAATTTATCATTACATAGAATATAATTAGAAGTATGTAAGCATTGCCAGACTTATGATGTGAATAGAACGGATAGAGATCAGGCTTTTCAATGTACATAAAAAAAGCAATTTATCTCCTGAATGGTCTGAAACTGACAGCTAGTACTTTTTCTTCTTTCAGTTGGGCAAACCTTAAAAATTTCATCATCTTTCTTTTTATTGTCAGTTGGTAAAGTTTTCTGAGTGATACAGTTCCATTGTACGTATCTGGTAAATAGCATAATTTTTATTTGGTAAAGTTTTTTTTTTATTCATAAGCTCATACACCCCAAAATGAAGAATTTAAAAAATTGCCACGGCATTAGAAGATGAGATTTTTGTTACCAGATATAGTCAATTTTTTGACTAACAGGATCGATATCATAGTCAAAAAGATCTCCTAATAATTTTTGGTCCTTTCTCATTGAAGGAATTCTGTGGGCTTCGAAGGTAATCGTAGATAATATATATTTAGAAATTGAAGATAAGTAAGACTGTTCATTATAAAAAAATACTTACATCACGCTATATTACTGTTAATTTTATATTATTTCCTTCTTATCTTTAATTTATAGATTAAAAATATTTTCAATCTTAAAAAAAAATATTTTTTTCCAAAATGCAATTTAAGATTTCAGAGAAAATGCAATTCAGTTGTTTGTAGTCTGTTGGAAAGTTCTAAAAACTGTAGGTCCTAGTCTAATTGTCCTCGTATAGTCTATATATATATAAAACAGTTCCGTAACTGACTGACTCACTGACATACAACGCACAGGCAAAACCACTGGACCTAAAGGGCTGAAATTTTGCATGGCGGTTCTTTATATAGTGTATGGCTGCACTAAGAAAGATTTCAAAAATTCTTCTTAGATTTTTAAAAATTAAAGTTTTAAGCTGTTTTTATAACTTTTTAAAGTTTGCATTTAAAATAATAATTGGAGGGTTGTAAAATTTATATCACGAGAAAGATCCTAAAAATTCCTTTTAAATGAAATCTTTTTCGAATATTTACCTCCATTTTCTGATTTTTAGTGAATTTTTAAAGATTAATTTATAGAATTTAATTTATTAAATACTGATCACGTGATTTCTTATTCTGGTACTTTAATATCGTAATGTGCATAACAACTAAATGGAAAAAAAAAATTTTTTTCCTTGCTAATGCGGTAGACGTCTGGACATTATCCAAAAAAATATTAACATACAGTAAAAGATATGTTCCTCAAACTTTACTATATTAATTGTACTATATTCTTTAGTGTGTCCTATTAGATGTAATATGAATATTTTCTTCTACATTATTTTGTCTATAAAAATATCCTTACGACTTTTTAAAAAAATATTTTTTTTTGTTTTTTACATCAATTGTTTACATTGATCGTCGTATTTATTACAAACAAACACACACACACACACACACACAAAGTTAAAAATTTCAGTCATGTAATATGGAAATGATAGCTCAACCCATTGAAATCTGTGGACCACTAAGCCAGAAATAGAACCATGTGCGAATCCCCCCCCCCGACTTGAGGGGGGGTGACATTCCGGGAGTATGGAGGTATAGAATATCCCTCAGGCAAAAGGGTTACAGGATTACTCACATTCTAACGTATCATATTCTATTAATAAAACAATTGCGTTAAACTTTTAAGAAATTTTAATTCAACCCCTGATAGTAATCGGATATATTCGGCCTATCTAGTTCAGCGAACATTGCTTTCAAAATCCCCATTGATTTGGCAACTTTTTATATGTGGTGCCGGACCACTCCCGAGTCTTTAGCGGACCACCGGTTGTTCACAGTAGATAATAATTTTTAACTACGATAGCAAGAACGTAACTACAAGTACGCCAAATATTCGCCTTTCAGTTTGATTCCATGTACAGTTCCTGCATAGGTTGTACAATAAATTATGGCAATCAAATGCTTTTTGTTGGGTTTAACCCTTTCAGGGGCAACAACCTTCCCCGTCTGCATGGTGGAGATTTTCCCCCCAAATTTTTAACCTAAAGAATCTTGAAAAAATTTCCAATGAAAGGTTGCAAAATGTTTTTACTTTTTTAAACTGATAACAGATGGCAATACTAACCATTTTTCTGCTTATTTAACTGGAATACATTGAATGCAAGGGGAAAAAGGGCTAGTTTTAGGCGTTTACACTATGCAAACTGCGCCCCTCAAAGGGTTAAGCAAGCTTTACTAGACTTACCAATTCTTTGTTAAGAAATGATGGGAAAAGTTATTTTTATATTTTTTAATGTCGTGTAAACAATACTATGTAATTTTGTTACAAAACATAATTTTTTTCGTAATAAACGGTGTGTTTAGTTAAGGATTTTGTTTTACTTATTACCCATATCACCCGGATTATCGATTATTCGAATTGCCTATGGTACCAATTAGTCCGGATAAACGAGGTTTTACTGTATTTGTGTTTTCTATATCATAGATAGTGAAAATAGTAACGTTTCTCTTGAATTTATGTCAAAAGTAGGAGCTAATTATACTTCCCTAACACAAGGTATGATATAAATTTTTACGGGAAAAAACTGGAAAAATAGTTCCGTTAATTTAATTACTACTATATACGTAATTGCTTAAGGTGACTGCCTACGTTGAAAATGTCATTTTGTTTTACTATTTAGGTCAATTTCATTTTTTGCAAGAATCATGTGATTCAATCTTTTCTCTTTTCAAAACCATTTTGGTTTTCATTCTACATCAATTAGAATCGTCGGGAGTTATACGTCGGGAGTTATAGCTATTTAAAAAAGCATCGTCTGCTACAAAATTGAAGTGACAAACAACTTTAAATGCGTTTTTCTCAGAATTATGTTTTTTAGCACAAATCTCTACCGTTATTATGATATCTCGCATAATAATGTATATAATTTGATAAAATTTTCAGGAAATGGTTTAGATGTTATTGTTAATGAAATGACGTACAATAGTGGATGTATAATAAATAGTTTTTTATTTGGGATTGTTTTTATAAGGAAAGGAATGACGAATCGGGGAAATTTTTTTTATTGGAACATAAAATTGTGTGTATTATTTTTGCATTTAAAATTTCTCTGAGATTGCGAGTCATTTTGAAGATAACTGTCATATGTATCATGTTTGAGAAGGAAATTAAAATACTTGCATTAGAATTTTGTGCAGAGTGATAGGCGTTTTAAATAAATTTCATTAAAAATGCTTCAAATTAACCAATTTATAAAAAAGTATGGTATTTACAGGTAAGTTTTCGTTCCTTTTTTAACTTGTAAGTGCTATTTTACCATAAATACCAAAAAACCCTTTAATAAGTGATTTAAAAAAATGGCTCCGAATGTAGGTAGTCACCTGAATTCCATAATTTTTTTCCTATATGACAAATATTTCGCTTGCATGATTTATCTGCATGATTTATTTAAAAAATTTATTTTATAACCCTGTTACTGGCATGCAGTAAGATATTATAAATATATTTAACTTTATAAGGAATCAAAAATATTGTCGCATCAATAATATCAGACACTTTTTTAGATTGATATATGCCTCTAAATGACGAGGAAACTGTTTTATAATGCACGCAACACAAAATTGTTATGCCTTTATTCGGGAAGATGCATTGAGAAGGAAACTAAAAATAACTTAGTACAATTTCTTAACTTGATAATTTCCAGTGTAATTGGGAGGACGTTTCCAGGGTTTAACCCTAGGTGCGAATAAGGGTGAAAACGGATTATAGCTTTCCAAACCGTAAAGGAAAGTAATTTATCTTCTGCATTGTCTGAAACTGACACCATATCGCTACCTCCCTCTTCTCCTGCTGAGATAACCTTGGAAAATTTCTCTCTCTTTTGTGCTATCGTACGTCGGGAGATTTTCCAATCAGGAGTGTCAATAATGTTTACTCGATAACGGGAGATAATGCGAGTTGAAACTATATGCGCATGGTATTACCTTGGGTATTTATTATCTTTCAAAATATTATTTTAACAAAAATGTTTAGAATTATTTTTCAATAATAAATATTTTGAATGCTAATTTTGTATTATCTTATTTGTTACAAAGGCTTTCAGGAGGTGGTTGTCAGTAATGTTTGCATGATAACAGCAAACGCCAGGAGAGAATATATATACAGTGGACGCTCGTTAATTCGAACTCGGTTAATTCGAACTTTCGGTTAATTCGAACTAATCCAAAGGACCCAAAAATCTTGTATTGGAGTTAATGTTAAAAATATCTCATTAATTCGAACTAAATTTTTATCACTTCGGTTAATTCGAACAAAAAATTTGGTAAAAAAAATTCTTTTCCTCGTTTAATGGAGAAAATACACACTGTATTTATTATTTTGTGTGTCAAAATATCTTTTCTGTGTAAAGAGGCACATGCCTGCATTCCTAGACTATTGCATGTCCGCTAAACGTTAGTAGCTATTGTCCTTCTTATTAGTGCTAAATATAAAAAGCAATTTTCCTTTATTTGGATCTATTTTCTTAGAATTTCAGAAAAACTAGTCTTTACTATAGATTCTAGGGAGCTGCGTCAGTTATAACTGCAGTGCAGACAAGTTAATGTGGTCTAGTTTTTCTTCCTCATTGTGTGCTGTGAACGTGTAAAAATTCAGAATGTCTACACGTGGAAAGTACAAAACCCTAACTTTGGAGACAAAGGTAGAAATTTTAAAGAAAGTAGAGAATGTCGAATGTAAAACAAAGTTAGCAGCTGACTATGAAATTAAAAAAAATACCTTGTCAACTAATTTGAAAAACAAGGAGTCAATTTTAGATTCATGAAAAAATCTAAATTTGCTAGAGGAAAGAAACGCATGGAAAATGCGTCCCAAGAAGTTCTAGAAAAAGCTCTACTGCTATGGTTCCAGGATGTTAGATCTCGAAATTTTCGGATAAATGGACCTCTAGTGCTGACGAAGGCTGATGAATTGGCAAGTCGAATGGGTATTGAAGATTTTGACTGCAGTGATGGATGGCTTTCTCGATTTAAGTCAAGACACAATATTTCTTATCAAACTCTATGTGGCCAAAGCTCTGATGTAAACGAAGACGTATGCACTAATTTCGGTAGGAAACTGCCAGGGCTTTTCTCTACTTACCTGCCGAAAGATATTTTTAATGCGGCCATAATGGACAAAGTCATAATGAAATCTATTAAAACTCTGAAATCATTTATTCAGATGGAACCTTCCTCTGAAAATGAATTGAAATGTTTACTTCAAATCGAGAAGCTGGCTGAACAATGTAGGCATACTAAACAAAACCAAACATTCATTTTACAGTTTTTCCCCAAAGTGTAATTCATATTTTTAAAAAAAGTTTACTTTATACTGCATATCTTCTGCTTCATTTTATGATTAAGGTAAGTCTGTATTGCTTTATAATATGTTTAACTTTAGATAACATAGTATAATATATTTTCTGGGGTTGTACATACTGGGAGAGTTTCTTCTTCAGTGATACACATTTAAAGTTATATATTTTCTCTTAACATCGGATAATTCGAACTTTTTTCTGAGAACCCTTGAGTTCGAATTAACGAGCGTCCACTGTATATATATATATATATATATATATATATATATATATATATATATATATATATATATATATATATATATATATATATATATATATATTTATATATATATATATATATATATATATATATATATATATATATATATATATATATATATACATATGTATATATATATATATATATATATATATATATATGACAGGCAGCTCGTTTTGCTCCTGTGCATCGATTCGATGTTTTGCAGTCAATTTGTTCTTTTATACTAATTGGACAAGTGGCGAGGCCATGAAGGAAGTAATCCATTTCAGAATAAGTCCAAGTTTATTATATTTCATAAATTGACCACTCTCCAGGTTAATTACCGCGCTTCGCCATTTTGATAACTTATTCGGCACACAGATGCGAGCTTCTGGTCTCAATGAGATTTTCCTCCAATCTGCCGCCAAAACCCGATTCCCTCCGAGCTCCCTCCTACACGCGCATGTGCAGACCTCAGCCTTGGTCATCTGGACTTTTAAAATCGCTGATCTTGTAATTTAACTTCACGCGCAAAACCTTTACATTTCTAAAAATAAATCCTCTCGCCTAGAATTATTCGCTTTGCGGTCCAGTCTCTTCTAAAAAATGATTTTCCCCACAGCAAAATACGCGCGCTTTGTAAATGAAATATTAGATTCTTATTATTTTAAGCCCCCTTTCAACATACTTCTCAACTATATTTTGACAGTTCAGTTATGTTTTGACACACACACATATATATATATATATATATATATATATATATATATACACACACATATATATATATATATATACATATATATGCATATATATTTATATATATATATATATATATATATATATATATATATATATATATATATATATATATATATATATATATATATATATATGTATATATATATACACTGCTGGCCACTGTAAATGCAACACCCTGAAGGAAACATAAAAATAACATGAAATTTACAACATGCATTAGAGGAGGTGAGATATGCAAATGATTGGAATTTCAGCGCAGACGAACATCACGGGCGCCTGTGGCGCCACTTCAAAGCGCTATTTAAGGCTTGGAGATTTCGACGATTTCAAGTTCGGCAATTGTGTTTTTCTTGTGGTTTTTTTCAAAAAAAACGATCAATTATGCCTCGACGAAAACAGCGATCATCTTTTGATCAAGTATCCGAGTTCGACAGACGAAGGATAGTGGTCTACCGAGATTGTGGATTATCTTTCAGGGAAATCGGTAGTCGTGTTGGACGAAACCAAACAACTGTAATACGGATATGTGATCGTTGGATGCAGGAGGGTACGACGGACCGGCGTGTTCGATCGCATCCACCTCAGCACACCACTTCACGTGATGACAGGCAAATTGTGCGCATGGCAGTGACAGATCGCTCAGTCACATCACGAACCATAGCACAGCACATGCAGTCTGTAACGCATAATCCAGTGTCTGCGCGTACCATTCGACGCCGTTTACAGCAGAGTGGTCTGTCCGCAAGACGTCCATTGCTTTGTCTACCCTTGACGCAGAACCACAGACGTCTCCGCCGCCAATGGTGCGATGACAGAAGGATGTGGACGGCTGAATGGAATGAAATTGTCTTTACTGACGAGTCACGCTTCTGTCTGCAACACCACGATGGTCGCATTCGAGTCTGGAGACACCGTGAATTGAGGATGCTGAACAGCTGCGTTATACACCGCCACACTGGTCCTGCAAAGGGTATTATGGTATGGGGCGGTATTGGATATCACTCTCGCACACCTCTAGTACGCATTGCCGTTACTTTAAACAGCCAGCACTACATCTCCGAGTTGTTGAAGCCAGTTGTCCTTCCTTACCTTCAGGGCTTGCCCACAGCCATATTTCAACAGGATAATGCGCGACCACACGTGGCACGCATTGTCCAGCGGTTCTTCGTCAATCGCCAGATTTAATTGCTACCCTGGCCGCCTCGCTCTCCGGATCTTTCGCCGATAGAAAACATGTGGTCCATGGTTGCTCTACCATTGACCCAGATTCCATCCTCAGCTGCCACAGCAGATCAACTTTGGCAACGTGTGGAAGCTGCTTGGTCTGCTGTACCCCAAGAACTCATCCAAAGTCTCTTTGAATCAATGCCGAGGCGTGTGGCAGCGGTGATCTCCAACAATGGCGGCTACTCTGGCTACTGATTTTGGCAGGAACCACACTTCACAGAAGTCTATAAATTTAATCATTTGATACTTGGTCAACATGTTATCTACAAAATAAATTTTGTTGTGATATCTCTTGTCTTTCTTGGTGTTGCAATTTGGGTGGCCAGTAGTGTATATGCATATATATATATATATATATATATATATATATATATATATATATATATATATATATATATATATATATATATATATATATGCATATATATATATATATATATATATATATATATATATATTATATATATATATATATGCATATATGTATATATATATATATATATATATATATATATATATATATATATATATATATATATATATATATATATAGGTGGTTATCAAAATAATGGAAACACCTATATATATATTAGTGGTGTTTCTGAATGTGCTTCGAATTCCTTAAAAAAAGAGTCTGGCTACCAGTATTTTTTTTATATAATATAGTATATATATTACTCTACTATCAGGTAGCAGTAATGAAGCTAAGGACATCGTGCTTTTGGGGGGTACAACGTAAAATTTTAATTCTTGCAGACTTTGCGAAAAGAGCAAATTGTTGGAGCGCGTTTAAATTGGAGTATCAGTTACTGCAACCTCCAGGCTGATGGTTGTTTTTGAGCTATGGTATCTAAAGTCATGATAGCATACAGAGTGCACAGTAAAACATTCTTTGCCAAACAGAATAGTGGACGAAAGGAGAGCTGAGTGAAAGAAACGGACCAGGTATTGAAGCGGATTGTGACACGAAGAAAGAAAACAATAGCAACCAAAATGACAGAAGAGCTCAATCTGCATCTGCATGTTCCAGTATCAACTATTAGAGGTAGAAGGGAACTTCACAAACAAAGCATTTACGGAAGAGTAGCTATTCCCAAGCGATTTGTAATAGATGCAGTTACAAATTATCGTCCACAATGGTGCCACGAGCGCAAATCTTGGCAGAGTAATATGTCGAAAAACGGCATTTGGTCCGACAAATCATTGTTCACACTGTTCCCCGCAACAGGACGTGCGTATGTCTGGAGAACACCCACACAAGCGCAAGATTCTGGAGGTCTCATCTCAACTGTCAATCATGGAGGTAGATCTATCAGGGTTGTGGATGGTATCTTATGTTTTTCTTCAGGCCCTATTGTAACCCTAACAGGGAGATTAAATGGCATGGACTATGTCGAAATTTTAGCACAGTAGTCTATCCTATGGTGCAAACATTGTTTCTTGTAGGAGATGGCGTTCTCCAGAATGATAATCCCCCTATACATACAGCTAAATCTATCAAGTATTGGTTTGAAGAGCATGAAAAAGCAGTCAAATATCTTATCTTGCCCTGTACAATCCCCCCGACTATATATCATCCTACCACCATGATCTGTGTAAGCGGCTAGAGCCAGGTATCGATATCCACCACAGCATCTCTACAGGAACTTTCATTATTTTTCCCTGAAGAATCGTATAATATATTCTTAATCATTATTCATGATTGTATAATCCAATTCCAAGGTGAATCAGATGGTATTACATGACAAAGGTGATCCTGTGCAGTATTAATAAATGCTTTCATGATGTTTCTTAGTGTTTCTATTATTTTGATAACCACCTGTATATATATATATATATATATATATATATATATATATATATATAATGTTTAAATTCTTTTCTTTTCATGTTTTTGTTTCACGCTGCATAGTGTAATATGCTGGATTTTCACTATCAACTATTTCTTATATATATATATATATATATATATATATATATACACTGCTGGCCACTGTAAATGCAACACCCTGAAGGAAATATGCAAATAACATGAAATTTACAACATGCATTAGCGGAGGTGAGATATGCAAATGATTAGAATATCAGCGCAGACGCACATCACGCGCGCCTGTGGCGCCACTTCAAAGCGCTATTTAAGGCTTGGAGATTTCAACGATTTCAAGTTCGGCAATTGTGTTTTTCTTGTGGTTTTTTCAAAAAACGATCAATTATGCCTCGTCGAAAACAGCGATCATCATTTGATCAAGTATCCGAGTTCGACAGAGGAAGGATAGTGGCCTACCGAGATTGTGGATTATCTTTCAGGGAAATCGGTAGTCGTGTTGGACGAAACCAAACAACTGTAATGCGGATATGTGATCGTTGGATGCAGGAGGGTACGACGGACCGGCGTGTTCGATCGCATCCACCTCAGCGCACCACTTCACGTGATGACAGGCAAATTGTGCGCATGGCAGTGACAGATCGCTCAGTCACATCACGAACCATAGCACAGCACATGCAGTCTCTAACGTATCATCCAGTGTCTGCGCGTACCATTCGACGCCATTTACAGCAGAGTGGTCTGTCCGCAAGACGTCCATTGCTTTGTCTACCCTTGACGCAGAACCACAGACGTCTCCGCCGCCAATGGTGCGATGACAGAAGGATGTGGACGGCAGAATGGAATGACATTGTCTTTACTGACGAGTCACGCTTCTGTCTGAAACACCACGATGGTCGCATTCGAGTCTGGACACACCGTGAAGAGAGGATGCTGAACAGCTGCGTTATGCACCGCCACACTGGTCCTGCACCGGGTATTATGGTATGGGGCGGTATTGGATATCACTCTCGCACACCTCTAGTACGCATTACCGGTACTTTAAACAGCCAGCGCTACATCTCCGAGGTGTTGGAGCCAGTTGTCCTTCCTTACCTTCAGGGCTTGCCCACAGCCATATTTCAACAGGATAATGCGCGACCACACATGGCACGCATTATCCAACGGTTCTTCGTCAATCGCCAGATTGAATTGCTTCCCTGGCCGCCTCGCTCTTCGGATCTTTCGCCGATAGAAAACATGTGGTCCATGGTTGCTCTACGATTGACCCAGATTCCATCCCCAGCTGCCACAGCAGATCAACTTTGGCAACGTGTGGAAGCTGCTTGGTCTGCTGTACCCCAAGAACTCATCCAAAGTCTCTTTGAATCAATGCCTAGGCGTGTGGCAGCGGTGAACTCCAACAATGGCGGCTACTCTGGCTACTGATTTTGGCAGGAACCACACTTCACAGAAGTCTATAAATTTAATCATTTGATACTTAGTCAACATGTTATCTACAAAATAAATTTTGTTGTGATATCTCTTGTCTTTCTTGGTGTTGCAATTTGGGTGGCCAGCAGTGTATATATATATAACATTAAAAACCCCATACCACTTTAAAATCTAACATTATTCTAAATTCCCTTGGGCGTACGAGCTAAATTTCGCTTTTGATTCTAAGTTCTAATAACCTCGAGAGAAAATATTAAATGGCTTCCTTTTTCAAATAGGCGCGGCGTCCCCAATATTTTAGATAAGCTCTGCGCAGATTATATAAAACCACATGTGACTTATCGACAACAGCAAATCCCTAATCGCTATCCTGATCACATGACAAAGTTTATATAAACCGCCTGAACGGAAACCTGTACGCTTTTTTGATTTGTAAGTTGCCCCGAGAAGTTTATTGTGTATCTTAAAAATAAAGATGTAATTAAATTAACGTTGCGGTGTTTTATGTGTCCGAGGGTGAGATGAAAAGCGGGAAAGAAAATTAAACATATGTGATGCACGGCCGGGCGACAAGTCATCCATCTTTACCTCAAAAAGAAATACCACTCAGGCCTTCCTTCGTCGGCCCGCGCCCGTGACATTACATAAAGTCGGCAGGATACCTCCCCTTGGATACAGGCAGTAATTTTAAGCCGCCGTTAGTCGATTCCGACAGAAAAAAAAATCCCTCGACTTTCAAATGTGAGATATAGGACTAACCTTCAACCTGAATGGATACCTTGACTGGAAAATTGTGCTGTGTGTGTCGCGTGAAAATCCCGTGGATTCCCACGAAGTGAACTTTCATTGAATCTGAAAAAGTCGCTGACTTCGGAGTGTGGATTACCTACTATTAATGATTTTCAACGACGAGTTGTCGACCACCAGTGTTAGTTTTGTGTACTGCAACATGAATATTTTTCAGTCGTCGAATCATGTGAACTTCCAAAGTTTCGTGGCAGAGATTTCGTGAAAAAATATTTTCAGATTATGTGAAACGTCGATTTTCACTAATCGTTGACCTGGGGATAAAAATATCCCGAGAAATTCTGCGAAAACATATGCTGTGTGCAGTGGAATAATCTGTTGGATACAACGTGCGAAGTTTTGAATTTAATTGACTGGAAATTCACTTTTATGAGAGACTGTCATCTAGTGTCATCTCCAATTGGGATACTGAGTTCTAGGACTATTTAGAAATAAAAACTGTCACCTTGGGACTAGCTAAGCTAAGAACTTCACCAAGATAAATTCAGAACCGAGCTGCAAATGTTAAAATTATGAAGATATGTAATGGTGAAAATTAATAAGGATAATGGTAAGGGTGTGAATAACCACTTCAATTGGTAAGCTAAAATTTACGAATTATTGTTAAGGGTGAAAAATTTTAATATTAATAGATACTGATAAAAATTTATTATAAATGTGTTTCGGTGAAAGTATTTTCAAATTATTGATTTAATTAAGTACCTATGATAAAAAATAAATCGATAAAGAGTAAAACGAAAGTAAGAATCATTGGTTTAAAACGTGTATTTTGTTTTTGATTTTAAAATGTTTCATTTTGATTTGCATTTTGATGGAATTTTAAGAGTATATTTTTTCATATTATAAGATATTTGAATTTAAAGAAATTTTTGAGACTTATATGTGATAAATTTATTATAAGTGTGTGTTTTTAGTGTAATTTTATAATATTTCCATGTTTTTTTTCTGATAATGAATATTTTAGTGTTTTAAGATAATTAATGATCCTTGGTTACGTTAAACTGAAATATTAAATGAGTAAAGTAATGTTATGAGTATCTAATTTTGCACGCAGTTCTGAATCGTCGCGGAGAAAAAGAAAAATAACAAATCATTTCCGGTTTCGGGCGCCGTTGTATTACATTTCGAAGGTCGCCTCCGCAATAAATTTGAATGCTCAGCATTAGTTTTGTAAACACGATCACGAAACGAGCCGAACTTGTTTTGATTCATTTAACTTAGGATTTTTGCGGTTCTAAATTTAAACATCTGATGCCTGTGGTTTTGGTTTCGGAAAATATCTGCAGGGATAACATAGTAATTTTCAGACATCAAGAAAATTTTTTAATTTATGTACTTTGACATATTACATTTGATGTTGAGACCTCGTAAATTGTTCTACGAATTTAAGTAAAGGAGATTTCCGGAGGTTTTAGTCGAAAGTTAAAAGGCGTTTTACGGGTTTCATATAAACGGAACGTCTTTATAACATGACTTAGGGTGCCAAAAAACCACAATTGGATAATTGAAAAAACCATTGTATGTTATATTTGGTTCATCCCCAGAAAATTCTCGAAATAGAAATAATGAAGAATAATAAATAAATAGGAAAGATAATATTATAATGAGAAATATGTTTTAAGATATTAAATACAAATGATGAATATTTGGGAACTTTACAGCGAGGATTCATACCAAAATGTGATATAAGAAAAGAAAAATTAATTTTGGTTTATCGATTTCATGATTAACTTAATAAAACTGAGATGGGTATTGGTAAAAGAATTTTGATTATTTGTGTCAATTAATAGAATAATAGTTTGAAATTTGAACATTAACATTAAATTATGGCAATTGATAGATAATATTAAGGTATTATTATTATTATTATTGGTATTAGGAGTATTTTATTATTGTGTGATTAATACTTTCATATGTTGTGTATAAAATTGATAGACCAAACTTTCACACTAAACGAGATTCTGAAATTTTCCATGCTTGCAGATTGAGATATTATAATGCACCAGAGAACTTAAAACTACACCACGAATAATGACAAACATTAGATCCATTTTTTCTTTCTTTGCTATGTGATGCTTAACATCATTATATATATATTTTTAATTGATATAATTAATTATGTGTTGTCCTACTAAAGATATATAAAAGAAAAAAAACTGTCTAACTTAAACTTTCTTCTTAAGAATACTATTATATGTGAATTTTTTTTTGGATCTCAATTTAAACACCGACTATGACAACTCTACTTCTTTAACCTTTCAGTAAATTTCCTATTTCTTGAATACACTTTCCTATCACCCAACTCTACAAGCGCGTTGGATGCCGTCCCAACTGTTTAAGATCTTATTAATTTTTTTTGCTATTTGTTTTTAATTCATCAACTCAGTCACTTAAAGTGCTGAAGATCATTTGCTTGAGTAATGACTAAAACAGGGCTGGGATGGCCACTCCTTTTGTCCTCCCATTTCTATATATTATACTCCCACAGGTATGACAACTGCACCTTTTCCTTTTTCTCCATCTTTGTACTATACAAGATGCTGTTTTTCAACGCAGTCATATTCTGTCGGAGATTCACGGTTAGTCCACTGTACGGCTAAAAAGACTCTTCCTCCTTATTAGTCAGAAAACAATAGGGAGAAAGAAAACCCACTTGTTACACAAACATAAACACAACCCCTCACTGCTTAGAGGTAGAATTAAAGAATTTGAGACTAAGAGTTGGGGAACACACATACAACAAGGTACCTTCAAAACAAGGAAATGGATCCACATAAACTTATAATAAATGTACAAAAATGAATAGTAGATAAATAATTTGAAAATAAAGTGGAAAGTATTGAGAATAAATAAATAAAGTTAGAATAAATATGAATAAGTATAATTAAAGAATATTAAATAGAATTTTGGAATGAATAAATGTTTTCGAAATAAAATGAATATAAGAAATGATGAAATGAGAATAATAAGAAATAAAAATGATATTGAAAAGAGATTTTTTTTTGATAATAAGTAATATTGAAATAAAGGAGATAAGAGATATTAAGAAAAAAAAATAATGAGATAAATAAAGATACGAAAACTAGATAATGAGTGATATGTTTTGTAATTTTTATGTACAATTGATATATTTGAAGTGTGATTTTATTAAATCTTGTGATTTTTATTGAAAGTGTGATTTTTATTATAAACTGTGATTTTTATTATGTAACTAAAGAACTAATTTTCTTTATATGTAAACAAGTCGAGATAATGTGATGTTTATGTATTCTACGTTTGTGAAGCAGAAATAACACAGCACTAAAAAGACTGTGATTTTTTTTTTATGTAACCAACTACAACTAGGTCACAGAACCTACCGAACTGTGATTTTTTTTTCTGTACTTTTCTCAAGCAACATACTGTAGATAACATAACAAGGACAGTGAACTATAAGCTACCATGTGTACCTTACAAACTTTTTTGGACTCACCCCAATGTTGTGAGAGTTGAGGAGGAAAGTACAATAACTTCAAATTATTATTGTCATGTTCTATTCCATTTACTTAACATGTTTGTTTGTTGATTTTGATATTTTCATTGTTATAGTCTATTATATGTGTGAGTCGACTCAAAATTAAAATTGATGTAAAGAGAAAATTTGATAACTTAGTTTTCTTTTTTTTTGTTAAATTTAATTGAAATTTTTTTTCTGCTGAGATTCTGTTGTGTGGGGAGGGCCCGCCCTGCACAGCAATTTTCAGTTGATGATAAATTTATTTTTAAGTTTAATTTTTTTTCAAAGCAACAATACAGGAAGAAATTTACATAATCTACAATTTTCTATAATTGATCATTAGTTACTATAATTTTTTTTTGCTTTTATTGTGTTCATAAATTAGTAAATCATTAGTGTATTTTTGTGTATTCAATATTGAAACGTGCAATGTCTTGCCATGTGATCATCATACTAAATTAACTTAAAACATATGTTCCTTTTCAAACTTTTCCAAATTTGTGGTCGACGCCCATTTTCCTCACATGGTCGGGTGAGTCTGTCCTCCAATGCAGGCATCGTTGGTCAGCCTCTTTTCGGTCGGGGGGGATATTCTATAACATTAAAAACCCCATACCACTTTAAAATCTAACATTATTCTAAATTCCCTTGGGCGTACGAGCTAAATTTCGCTTTTGATTCTAAGTTCTAATAACCCCGAGAGAAAATATTAAATGGCTTCCTTTTTCAAATAGGCGCGGCGTCCCCAATATTTTAGATAAGCTATGCGCAGATTATATAAAACCACATGTGACTTATCGACAACAGCAAATCCCTAATCGCTATCCTGATCACATGACAAAGTTTATATAAACCGCCTGAACGGAAACCTGTACGCTTTTTTGATTTGTAAGTTGCCCCGAGAAGTTTATTGTGTATCTTAAAAATAAAGATGTAATTAAATTAACGTTGCGGTGTTTTATGTGTCCGAGGGTGAGATGAAAAGCGGGAAAGAAAATTAAACATATGTGATGCACGGCCGGGCGACAAGTCATCCATCTTTACCTCAAAAAGAAATACCACTCAGGCCTTCCTTCGTCGGCCCGCGCCCGTGACATTACATATATATATATATATATATATATATATATATATATATATATACAGAGGCTGTTCACACATTTTTTAGACGATGTATTTTGTATTCACAAAACTAAATTACATAAAATTCTTGTGTTTTAAATGTTCTATTTGACATCCCTTATTTTTAACTATCTTTCGACACCGCAATTTCCAGGATAATAATGCCTTTTGAAGTGTCAGAGGAGGTATTCTATCCCATTCCTCCTGAAAAGCTTTCCAGAGTCCTGTAATGGTTTTGGGACGACGTTTGGATAATGCAGATTTTAAAAGTCCGAATGCACAAAAATCCATAGGTGATACATCGGGAGATTTAGTAGGGATATCAGTGAAGGGTATGGCCTTGATACCAGTTTTTTGTTCCATTTCTTATAGGAAATTTACAATGGATTTTGATGTGTGACTGCTAGCTTTGTCCTGATGGAGTCTCACAGATTGATGGCACTGTGGGTAAAGCGATTGTATTTCATTCAGAAAAATTGTTGTTTTGACGTTGAAATGTTTTGACGAGTTCTCAGAACAGCTGGATGACATGGGCGTTCTGCCCATAGAAAATTGTTTGTGAGTGAGAAAAAAAGAAAGTTTAGGCTTCCCTTCGCACTATCAATGATAAATAAGCTCCAAACCTATTGGAATAATGTCTTATTTGCCGATGAACATTTTTGGTGCTGATGGGCGTATAATTATATGGAGAAGAAAAAAATGAGGAACTTAATCCCAAGAACTTAGTAGGAACAGTTAAGCATGCCGGTGGAGGTATCCTTGTGTGGGGGTGCATGTCAGCATCAGGACTAAGAAATTTGGTATTTATTGATGGCATAATGAATCATGCTGTTTTTATAAATATTTTAAGAGACAATTTAAAATTATCAGCTCAAAATTTGGGTATTGGAAACAACTTTGTTTTTTATCAAGATAACGATCCCAAGCACACGGCTCTCAACGTTCGCATCTGGTGTCTCTATAATTGTCCACAAGTTTTGAAAACACCACCTCAATCGCCAGGTTTAAACCCAATAGAACATATTTGGAGAGAACTGGAGGTTTCGAGTACGAAAACACGACATTCACACGAAAAGCGAACTAAAAATAATTATGATGGAAGAAAGGATGAAGATTGATGCAAAAATTACAAAAGAACTAAAGCAATCTATTCACAGACGTTTAAAAGCTGTTGTGGATGCTAAACGATATCCTACTAAATATTAATTTAACGAAAAATTAGAATATTTACTAATATGTAGAGATTTTTTACAAGTGTACGATGACTTTTGTGAGATAAAGTTTTTGTTACTTTTGGATTATTGGTTTCTTAAAAATAAAGTTTTACTATTTTTTGAAAATATTTCATGTAGTTTTGTTAATAATAGATTATGGATCTTATTATTAAATACCCATTCTGAAATATTCATTTTAATCAATGGATAGACCCCTATTTCATTGAAAATCGTGTCCGAACACTTTTGGGAGCCACTGTATATCTTGGTGATATTCTGAATGGAAGAAATTTTTATCTTGGTAACACGTATTTTCATATATGAGGGTGTGAATAAAATATTTGTAGCACGAAACATTTAACGTCATAGATATGCAAATATATTCTGTGCATTCATCTCTATTCTTTAATAGGAGAAAGTAAAATGTATAAATAAAAACTGACAATGAATAGAAGTAAATATGAATTACGTGTTGGCTCTACGCAAGAACTTTTTTGTGCAGTATTCCACTCCTTAATACGTAAAAAGTAAAAAGAATACATTGATAGTGGCACCTATGAACTTGACATAAATAGTTTTCTTCATGCCGCTAAAAAAGAAGCTAGTTATAATTTTTTTTAACAGAAAGTGAAAACCTTTAATTTAACAGGGTGATACAATGTGGGGTAATTTTCGATATTTTTTACAACATATCATATAATTATTAAATATAAAATACAATTAGTTTTTTTGTAAATTAGTTGAAAAGAAGCTAGTTATAATATTTTTAACAGAAAGGGAAAACCTGTAATTGAACAGGGTGATACAATATGGGGGTAAATTTTGATATTTTTTACAACATACCATATAATTTTTAAATATAAAATACTACTAGTTTTTTGTAAATTAGTTGAAAAGAAGCTAGTTATAATTTTTTTTAACAGGAAGTAAAAACCTTTAATTTAATAGGGTGATACAATGTGGGGTAATTTTCGATATTTTTTACAACATATCATATAATTATTAAATATAAAATACAATTAGTTTTTTGTAAATTAGTTGAAAAGAAGCTAGTTATAATTTTTTAAACAGAAAGTAAAAACTTTTATCTTAACAGGGTGACACAATGTGGGATAATTTTCGTATTTTTTACATCTCATATAATTATTAAATATAAAATACAATTAGTGTTTTTGTAAATTATTTGAAAAGAAGCTAGTTATAATTTTTTTTAAACAGAAAGTGTAAACCTTTAATTTATTAGGGTGATACAATGTGAGGTAATTTTCGATATTTTTTGTAACATATCATGTAATTATTAAATATAAAATAGAATTAGCTTTTTGTAAATTAGTGTATTCCATTGTGATAAGAAGATCTGCAGGAGAAATGCTTTTTCCAAATATATATACACTGCCTAATATGCTTGAGACAGCACGTCAGGAGTAACAAATTGAGTAGATAAAGCTTTCAATATCTGTATTTATTTACTGCGTGAAATGAAAACAGTGTACAAACACTAAGAGCCGAATTGAAGTTGTAGAGAATCCGTTACCAACGTAGCAATAAAATGAATTTTATTATTTAACAAGAATTCAACTAAAAGCTGCAGTAATTTTGAAGTATTTAACCTTCCATCTGAGTAATGCAAAACAAAATTTTGGAGATTAATTTTTTTAAGCAGTTACATAAAATACTTTCGTGCTTTTAAATCTCCCCACTAAAACTTTTAGTATCATCTCAAAGTGTCCTTTTATAACGCTAGAAATTTTGGTACTGCTTCTTACACACCAGACAGGACCAATTTGTTAACCGCCGCGACTGTAACGCTCTAAATGACCTCTGCGATTAGCTTTCATGCTTTAAAAACTTTTCATAACTACTAAAAGTATAAAAGTATATATTTGTCCCACAGCAGACTGAACAAAAATTTTTATCTTTTAAAAGACGAAAATTGTTCATCTATATTTGCCTATTTTACGCTGACAATTTTCTTTTAATTTAAATCGTTTTATTGGAAAACATAATATTCTGATGTTATAACTTCAATTTCTCGATAACACGTTTAGCCTTCTATCTTATTTGAGATAGAAATTTGTTTCAAAATATAACTAATAACATTTAACAATGCCATCAGCCTTTTTAATAAAGTACTCGTATATGATGTGTAACAAATTCATCTATATACTTGGTTTATTTTTAACTGGTAAATATTGTAATTCCTCTATTACATTTATATTTTTCAAATGCTTGGAATAAAGTACAATAATTTCCAAAGTTTTGTTAGAAGGAAAAATTAGGAAGAATTTTGTTGCAGACGGTATGTAGGATATAGGCTGAATATACATTGTGTACATAAATGAATATCCCAACTTTGCAGGACTATTGAACAGCATATTAGTAGTTAAACAAAGCACAAACTTGCTGTTCATCGGAAATCAAAAATAATTGTTGAAAGTTTAAATTCGACACAGTTATAAGTGTTCAATGTGAGCCCCTTTAGTAACACGGACGATATCGTGGTGGTACGATAATTCATTCCACCCTCTTTTCAGCATGTCTGGTGTGACGGTTTGAAAAGCTGTAGATATGCGTATCTTACGTTCGTCAACGTCATTTGGTGGTGGTGGAACAAACACCTGATATTTCATGTAGCCCCAGAAATAAAACAACAAGATTGTGCTTTGTTTAGTTTTCTTTCAATGGCCCTGCAAAGTTGGGATATTCATTTATGTACACACTGTATATTAGTTTTCATGTGATCAAACAAAAACCGTTCTGTGATCAACATGCCAATCGCAATAGACTTTTTAGTCCGCCTTGGTAAATCCAAAAAACTGAACAGTAACTATTAGTTCATAAACTTATGTTGTATAATCTATATATTTAAGTTGCTAAGGCAAGTTTTTGGGCAGTCCGTGAAAGAAAACTACTGCATCAATTTACTTCATTTTGATCTTAAACAAAAGGTTTTAATCTATAGATGTGTCAAATTTGGTTTTTGTAACCGCAATTTCTATTAATTAGCGATAATTTACAATTAAAAATTGCTGTCTACCCATGCTCAGTGACATGTTTTAATCTGGATTTAGATACTCACTAAGCACGAGACCGAATAAACACATTAATTTGTTTCTGCGCATGCTTAATGACATGTTTTAATCTGACTTTAGATACTTACTAACCTCGAGGCCGCATAAACACGTTAATTTGTTTATTCCGAAGAATCTCTCTAGCTCTCTGTGTTGAGTACATTTTGTGTATTAGTACATTTATTTATTATCCAGCCGTCATGTTTTGACGGGTACTAACTAGTAAGGTATAATAACCTCCCAATGCAAAATGTTGTAGATGGTAAAAATAATTTGCAGGCATCTTTTTTTATGTATTCTAACTAATTCATAATTTCACTAAATTTTAAAGCATCAAAACTCAGAAAAAGTGTTTATACAGTTTATGAATACTTTACAGAGATATGGTTTTTAGTAGATACATCGATTGTATTAAAGGAAAAATGAACAGAATATAGAAGATAAAAGAGTTAGAGTAATCTCCCTATTTTTTTCGTTAATATAGAGGTATTAAGAGGAAACATTTTGATTATCAAACTCAACCAAACAGCAAAAGTTCGAGATACTTAAGTTTAGTTAAGTGAAAACTTTCAATATCTTTTCCGATAAAAATCACATAAAAATGATTGAACTGCTTTTAATGCACTTATGATAGAAATTCCCCCACGTTATTCTTAAAAATCAATTGACGGTACTTGAAAAAAATGTTCATGGTCGTTTTAATGATAAAGCATTTTCCAAAAGGTAATTACTGTAAATTTTAGGGTTTTATAAATCTCTGAATGCATATGTTTAATTTCTACCGAAACGTGCAAGTATAATAGGTCGGAAAACAAGATAATTAGCTTCATACTTATATATTGAATAACCTGATTTTTTTAAGTATTGAAGTAAGAGAATGTTAATCATTTAATTGAAAGCAAGACTCTGTTGATTTCTTTCGCAGAAATGAAAAAAAATCAATCAATTAAATTTTATATCACTACTTCAGCATATTTACGAAAATTTAGTTCTGTATTTCAAAAATATTTCTCGATTTGGATTCGGATTCCTTGGAAATATTTTACCATCAAGGGAATCCTGTAAAAGATTAGACTGGAATCGTGGCGTAAACGTGACGTCACGATGTTTCTCCTGCCTGATCACAAATCCGGATTACGATGAACTTGCAGCGACATTAGGGTTGTCTCAGCATGAGGCGACTCGTAGATTATTAGAGATATAGGAATGGACTAATGTAAACATGCTTCAAACTCAAGTAACATCGATTCCCACACAATGATCCCATCATTGAACAAGAAACCGGTTGTTAGTCTATTAGTAATACTTAGAATAGATGCGGAATTTCCAAGATTCATACTTCAGGGAAATTCTTATTTATACTTTCCCCTTTAGGTTTCTGAGTTCGTTATATTTCAAATTGATTAATTTTAATTAAGAATATTTTAGTTAAATTTAATCAATTATACTTTGTTCTTTAATAGGTGAACCCTTTCTATCGGTCGTTTATCTTAAAAAATATATTTTTATTAAAAATAGGATATATGTATATTGATTTTTGACTACCCTAGAAACGTTAACAGAAAACTTTAGACGTTAGATAAAATTAATATGTTCTATGATATTATAAAGAAAGAATTCTTACAAAAGACGTTGAATTTTGTGTTTGCAATGGGCTTGGTTTTTAATTTGGTTAGAGCATTTATCCCTCATGTTGAAAACTTTATAAAATGCAGCCATTAGTATTTATCATCTCTATTTCAACACATAAACATATATTTGTGCATTTGATTTGACATGGCGTCATAAAGATCTGACAGGTTATCTGTTACATAATAGCCTTACAACCTTTTAAAATGATTTCGGTAATTAAATTTGCTAACATAATCTATATATATAAAACAGTTCCGTGATTGACAGACTGACAGGTAACGATGGACCTAAAAACCTAAAATTTTGCATGACGATTGTTCTTATAGTGTAGGAGTACACAAAGAAAGATTTTTGAAAAATTCTTCTTAGATTTTTTAAAATTAAATTTTTAAGCTGTTTTTGTAACATTCTTTAAAGTTTGAATTTAAAATAATAATCTGAGGGTTATAAAACTTATATCACAAGAAAGACCGTAAAAGTTCCTTTAAAATGAAATCTTTTTCGAATCTTTACCTCCATTTTCTGATTTTTGGTGAATTTTTAAAAATTCCTTGTTTGAATTTAATTTATTAAATGATGATTACGAGATTTCTTTTCTTTTTTTTGATACTTTAAATTAGTTTTGCGTTACGCGCATAACATCAAAATAAATTGACAAAAAAAATTAAAATTCAGTAAAAGATAAAATTTAACCACTAGAATAATTGAGATGGAAGATTTTAAGAATTTAATTCAAAAATGGTTGAGGAAATTTTGGTTACTAACGGGGAAAATATTCCTCGAACTGCTCTATATTAACTGTACTATATTCTTTAGTATGTCTGTTCTATTAGATTAAATTTGAATATTATCTTCTACATTATTTTGTCTACATTATTTGAATATTGTATTCTACATTATTAAAAATATCCGTTACGATATTTTTTATAAATATATTTTGTTGGTTTTTTTGGTATTAATTGCATACATTTACCGTTGTATTTAATTTGAATATTAAAAATTTGAATTTGAAAAAGTTTATAAAGAAATCCTCTAAAAAGCAATTTCATTATTTTTTCATTGTAATTATTCAAAAATGTACTCCCTAGCGAAGAACGGGTATTCAGCTAGTTCCTCTATATATTTCAATTTTAATCATATATTAGACAGTATAAAATTTAAAGGCAGAGAAGTAGTACTATTTTAGAAGTTGATTATCAAAGAATAAGATGTTGTCATAAAGTTAAAAGGAATTAACTAAAATCTTCCTTCAGTGAAGATATTAAACCATATTATAATCCGTAAATCCATATTTAATGAATAATAATGTAACGGGATATGATATCTTCAGGTTCACTGTTCTTCAGGCTGTTGTCTGCTAACCCTACTGGATTCGATTGCCTCAATGTTGACCAATGGAGAATATTTGTCTATAATTGGAAGCTACATAAATGCTGATAATCCAATAAAAATCGTATTTTCAGATAGCCTAAACTTTACTGTACCTTGCAACAAGGTTTATTTTATAAATTTCGTACACGAAAGGAATTTAGGAGCGTTTAAAACACACGAGACCAGATTTCTTCCCCCCTCCCAAATAATTTAAATTTTAAAATATTATTTGCATAAAAAAAATGGTCCAAGATGTAAAATTTATTTCTCTATTACGGAGTACAATTAAAAAGAATCTTTCAATCCAAGTCGGCAATCCTTGGGCACATTTTCTCCATAGGTTAACATTGAGAAGAGCGAATCCAATACGGTTAGTACACAGGAATCTTAACACATAAAGAATCAAATTTGAGATAGGTAAGCATACAAAAGCATATATACTGTGACTAGCTGAAAACTCGGACTTCGCTACGGAGTACATTCAAATTAAATACAACGGTCAACGTAGGCAATTAATGCGAAAGAATATATATAATAAATACGACGATCAATGTATACAATTGATGTAAAATAAGCAAAAAAAATATATTTATAAAAAAATCGTAAGGGATATATTTTTATCGGAAAAATAATGCAGAAGAAAATATTCAAATTAAATCTAATAGGACATACTAAAGAATATAGTGCAGTTAATATAGTACAGTTTGAGTAACATATCTTTTACTGTATTTTAATATTTTTTTGGATAATGTCCAATCGTCTGCCGCATTAGCAAGGGAAAAAATATTTTTTTGTCTATTTCATTGTTATGGATGTGACGATAAATTTACCAGATAAAAAGTGACGTGACGATAAAAAGTACCAGAAAAAGAAATCACGTGATCAGCATTTAATAAATTAAATTCTAAAAATTAATCTTTAAAAATTCACCAAAAATCAGAAAATGGAGGTAAAGATTTGAAAAAGATTTCATGTTAAAGGAATTTTTATAATCTTTCTCGTGATATTAATTTTATAATCCTCAAGTTATTATTTTAAATGCAAACTTAAAAAAAAGTTACTAAAACAGCTTAAAAATTTAAATTAAAAAAATCTAAGAAGAATTTTTCAAAAATCTTTTTTAATGCACGCCTACACTATAAGAAGAATCGCCATGCAGAATTTCAGCCCTTTAGGTCCAGCGGTTTGGTCTGTGCGTTGTATGTCAGACGGTGAGTCAGTCAGTTACGGAATTGTTTTATTTATATAGATATATTGGCTTTATATTAAAAATAAAACTTAATCTCAAAGGTTTTTATTCTAAAACTCTTTAGAAAAGATCTCGTAAAACTTTAAGAGTTTTGAAAGGATATAAAGACAAAAATGCAAAACTGGAAGTATTTTCAGCTTTTTAAAAATAAGTTATCACACTCTGCTTAGGTGAAGTATTTCGAAATGAGAAATAGAATTTTGTAAGAATTCTACTACGAGGATTTGGATTAACAAAAAATTTATTCGTATGACATTGTTGTATTGTTGCTCTCTAGATATAATTTGTATATAAACTAAGAAAAGAAAGTAAAAATATAATTTTCTATGCTTTCCTGCAAACTTTCCTGCAAACAGCTATGCTTTCCTGCAAACATTTAATATTGTAACACTATGGTAAGTTGTACATATGTTTATTCTATAAATAACGTAAATAATTTGGAATCATGGCCAGCAGGTTAAATCTTTGAAAACAATGATTTTTATCCAGAGCAAATATCGTGTTCGAAGAAAGCACCTGCCTAAGGAGATTATAAGCTGAATTTCAATATACTATTCGCAAAAAGATTTATGGAAAAGAATATATGCTTTCGCTATGTCTGGGTAAACATCACCTGTGATAAATTGCCCTTCAAAAAATCAAAACTTAACTCGATTATGTTTCACATGCTAGTTCTTCAATTCTGATAAAACGTATATAATAGGGGACTATAGAATTCCGTGAATTGCTGGATGTGGAAGATAGAGGTATTAGATTATAAAAAAAAATGTACAAGGGATAAGGATCAGAATACAGGATTTATCTCATGTAACGCGACGAATAAATCTGTGTTCGGTAAAACCAGGCCTTGGAGCTGTAATCTTTTTGAAAAAGAATAGTAATATAAGTTGCAAAAGAAAAGAGTTTAAAAGGAAATAATAAAAGGGAAATTGAATTATATACTTAACTAGCTGAATACCCGTGCTTCGCTACGGAGTACATTAAAATTAAATACAACGGTCAATGTATGCAATTAATGCCAAAACAAAAAACAAAAAATATATTTATAAAAAAATTGTAACGGATATTTTTATAGACAAAATAATGCAGAAGAAAATATTCAATCGAAATACAATGGTCAATGTATGCAATTAATTTGTATCTTTAATATCCATAAAACATACTAATTTGAATTAAATTCTTGAAAAACTTCCATCTCAATGAGTCTAGTGGGTAAATTTTATCTTTTACCGTATTTTAATATTTTTTTTTGTCAATTCATTTCGTAGTTATGCACGTGACGCAAAATTAATTTAAAGTATCACAAAAAGAAAAGAAACCACGTGATCAGCATTAAATAAATTAATCTTTAAAAATTCTCTAGCATTAATCTTTAAAAATTCACCAAAAATCAGAAAATGAAGCTAAATATTCGAAAAAGATTTCATTTTAAAGAAATGTTTATGATCTTTCTTGTAATATAAATTGTATAACTCTCAGATTATTATTTTAAATGCAAACTTAAAAAAGGTACAAAAAACAGCTTAAAAATTTTATTTTAAAAAATCTAAGAAGAATTTTTCAAAAATATTTCTTAGTGCACCCTGTAACGCGTTGATCGAGGTAGCAATCGACTCAACAAAAAATCACAGCCAAATAAATTAAAATCGACGAATTTATTTCAATTTGGAGGAGAAAATTTGGAGATTGAAGATCCGTTACATAGTCAATGAAAGTCCTCTAAAATGACGACTGAGTCCGTTAGGAGGAGTTACCACTTGGAGTTTCGCTAATTCAATATCATCGAATAGTTCGTTGAAATTAGAGCAAGTCCCTCGATTTTCACTCCCTGCAGGGCGGATGACTGCGAGGCACTTTATAGAATCAGGATGATCCGGACTGATGATTTCGTTGAACTGTACCCAAGCTTCCTAGCCGAAGCTAAAAGTTCTCTTCGTGAGAATTAAGCCGCCGACTACGCAAGTCCGCGTATAGCCGTTTTCTTTCGACCCTGGATGGTCGGAGGAGTCTACCACAGCTTAGCCGGTCGCTAACTGACTTTTTCTCGCCCCGTCTAATTTTGGACTCTCTCGCTCCGTCCAGAGAACTCGTCTCCTATTGGCTCTGCTAATCGTGATGTCATTCTAGACTTTTCGATTTGCTGGCAGGCAAGGTTGAAATTCTAGTGATTTCATGGTGGTCCCGCGTCATTAATCTGGAGCACCGTGGCGAATTTCTGTTCCGCCAAGATGTCACGTTTTTCCAACCGCTTTGTGTTCCTTTCGTTCTAGCTCGCTGTCCCTGCTATACGTTAAAGGAGGGGCGTGTCGGTCAGTTGCGACAAATTCCAGCCATGTGCTGCGTATATTTAAATTGTGAGAATTATTTTAATTCGTCACAACCGCTACACTATAAGGATAATCACCATGCAAAATTTCAGCCCTTTAGGTCCAGCGGTTTGTTATCTGCGTTATCTGTCAGTCAGTCAGTCACGGAACTGTTTTATATATAATGCCAAAGATATTTTCATATAATTTGTTAAGAATCTATCTATTAAAATATTATGAGTTACAAAAAAGGAGAGTGACATGTTGAGATGACTAATTTGGTAATATTCTTCCATTTTTTTTTCTCGAGACGAACTGGAAAGTAGAATAGGGATCTATAAGTAATGATAAATTCCGATTAGCAGAAATAATATTAATACTGTCCTCCCTATATAAACCATAAGAAGTTGGCGATTTATGATGGTAGGCTTTGTCTGTGGTAGTCAGGTCAGTAGATTTTCTGTCACCAATCACATGTTTTACAGCTATTGCTTGAATGGATCGAATCAAAATTTATTCTTGTATGAATACCACTATTTAAAACCTGTCTTCTTTAACTAGTAATCGATTACAGATTTTCTAATCTTAAAAAATATCGGTTTTGTACCAATTGAACTATCGCAACTACAGGAAGAATTCTTATCATTCGAATACCATTATTGATATTTCTCCACAGTGCCATAAATAGGCAGGGGCAACAGGAGCACCCGCCCAGGGCCCACTTGGAAGGGTGGCCCAAAGTGCTGTATTTTATTATTTTTCCAAACCTTATTAATTAAGGGTCCCAAATGCAAATTCTTTCCCAGGCCACAGGAATGGTTAGTTACGGCACTGTTTCTCCATGTATTAATTCCGATGATTTTTTCTTTTTTGGTACCAAAGACGCTAAATAAATAATGAATGATATGTTGGCCTGTTCACATTCTCCTGATGCTTGATTTTTTTTCCGCTGGCTATGTTTGTTATATGCTACCGCCATCTCATCGAAGCGAAAACTGAATCGGTGTAACTTAACCTCGAGATCGATATACTACAATGTGAACTAATTACGTCGGCGTCTAAGAAAATTTGCATTTTCTAAATTCTATCGAGCCCAAACCACTTTATTTTTACTATAATATATTTCCCTTTCAGAAGACTCCCTGATTACCCCAATAAGTAACGTTAATGGACCTAATAAAGGGCTTTAGAGAAAAAAAGATGGCCCTAAAAGATTTTTATTTGTGTACGAAAGAGAGGTTTGCTGTGTCAGATTACTTTTGTGAACTGTCATTCATGAATCGTTCCGTCTTTAACGAGAGATAAATTAGTATGTTCAAGTTTACACACGCACACACCAACACACATGCAAAAATCCATCCCTATTCAACGGTCACACGTCAAAACGGCCACTTATTTTTCTAACCATGACTGGCCGGTTTGGAGAAGTTTATATATACATACACACAGCATAGAAATCCGTTGTTTGACCAATCAAATATAGGCTAAAATAATAAGTAAAATTTTTCTTCAGGATTATGAAAAAAAAGTTAGAGAAACCTCGTGTGATAAATGCAGTGATCAATTGTCTTGACGTGTCTTTTTTCGGAATAAAAATTGTGTGATGTCAGCTTACCGAAATTATTGAGAAATTGGAAGATATATATGCAATTTCTTTCGTGCGTATTACTGAAGTCTTTTGTAATGGTTTGTATAGCTTATTAATGAAGGGAATTATAATAGTTTTGTATGTAGGAGCCTTTGTCACTAGGACCAAAGGCTAAACATACCTCCCCGTCTGCAAGTCTAAGGGGACACTAGAAACATTAGTTATGTATCGTAACCTTACTTAAATGACTTCAACGTCTGTTCATCTTGTAATCAGGAAATTTTCAGTTAACTCCGTTATCCTCAAGAGGTTCATTAAAGTCCTTGTTACACTCCTAAAACCGGTAAAGAATACGGAAAGCAAGAATTACAATGGAATTCAAATACTTAAAAATCTAATCAGTCATTTAATTTTACTCTTATAAGTTTATGACATTTTCTAAATTGCTCCAATTTCTCCAATTCACTGTGTACACCATTAAAATCATTATAACTCAAACAGGAGATCTCCTGCTAGCCAGTTATAATGTTATTTGCGTCTAAGAATACGGAAAATAATCATTACCATGCAGTTCAAATACTTGAAAATTTAATCAGTTATTTAATATTATTTTTATACGTTTATGACAGTTTTCTTTATGCGTTCACCAGTTATATCTACCCCATAATTATTATTGAAACTCATACACGAGATCTACTAGCCAGATATTATTTTTGTGTGTTTAAGAATACGGAAAGCAATAATTACCAAAAAGCTCAAATACTTAAAAATCTAATCGCCTATTTAATTTTATTTTTATAAGTTTATGACAAATTTCTAAATGCTCTATTTTTACCAATATACTGTACACCATAAAAACTATTACAACTCAAATACGCGATCTCCTATTAACCTGATATGCTGTTATCTGCGTCTGATCTGCGATTTTCAAAAATGGAATAATAAGGATTCACTTCTAAATATATCTCACTGAATCAAAACCAACATTTAAAAATACTTGAACGCATGCAAAATGATCAAACATTATTTCATTCCTTTTTATAATATTTAAGGACATTTTAAAAAATGTTAAAATTTAAGCAATCTTTAAAAATATCATTTTAAAAATTCATTAATTATGGATTTCCTTGGAATACTTTATCTAATTTAAATAAATTAACTATTAATTTAGCATAAGATATTAATTTAATACTTTTGGAGGCATGCTCATTTATAGTTTTAAAATTAAAATTGACTAAATCGTTTAAAAACTATTTTCTTTATGAAAAGGCTAATTTTAGTAATATATCCCAAAATTGTAAAATTTGTAAAAATTTAAATAAATTACCAATTTGAAAATTCCTTGAAAATAAAATTATTCAAGATATACAATTTTGTCATAATAAATAATTTACATTCAGCTATGAACTTAGCTAAGAATATTTATTCGGATCTTAATATGTGGTATTTCTAGAATTTTTCCACAGGTAAGCTCATAGAATTATTATAACAAAAGAAAAATATTACTTAAAATTGCATAAATATTCGCTCATTAGACAGTCAAAGAAGGCACTCTTTTGGAAAATTCAATTCTAGATCCTATTACGTTTTTTTTTTTTCACTAACGATGTGTAAGAGAAGATCTAATCTAAGTTATCTCTTCTTGCTTATAAAAGACACATAGTATTTTCAGCGTCTAGCTAAATATTAATTTCGTAATAGTTATGTGTCGTTATTTTTATTACCAAAAGCTTCTTAATTTAATTGTCCCATGGTCAGAAAAAGAAAAGTAGTTTGCAAATAACATAATGAAGTTTTATCGCAAAGTATGCGGTTCTGAACATCGAAGAAAAATATTATTGATAGCTTTATTATTAAATTAATTAAAGATAAAAGAATCTAATGATGACGTTAATGCAATATCTGAAACAGATAATAAAACTGGCTGCTAGGGAACTTTTATGTATTTCTTTTACGACTGACAGAAAATGAATTAAAATTTGGGGGGGGTGTCAAAAATGAAATAGAAATAAGAATAGAAAGAATTAGAATGTAATGTCAGACGCTTCATTAATTTTGTAATCAAATTTTATAAGTGTTTAACAAATGAACCATTAAATTAAATTTTTAAAGATAAATTAACCGAAGTGGAAAAATGAAAATCTCAATATGATTATAATAATATATTTCAAAGCACATCCACCCACCCATATATATATATATATATATATATATATATATATATATATATATATATATATATATATATATATATATATATATATATATATATATATATATAAATGACTTTTTCCTTTGGGGATTTGTCAAAAACAAAGTTTGTTCAACAAAAGTGGACAGTGTTGAAGAACTCAAAAAGGGCATGATTTCTGTAATTTTATGTTTTACGGAACGCAAAGGGCTGAGTTTGTTTACGACTAGATGTTCTCCGTACCACAAAAAGTGCACATATGAAATTCATTGACTATTTAAAAATAAAATCGATTATATAGGGTAATATGTGAATATTTAGATCCTACCTTGTGTACTTCTTTTTTAAAAAATTTTCAAATGTGTCAATGTTATATATATATATATATATATATATATATATTATATATATATATATATATATATATATATATATATATATATATATATATATATATATATATATATATATATATATAATATGGTAAAATAAAATGTCGGGTCCAACAAGCGTAATGTCATTTCCTATATAACTAGGTTAAAATATCAGAGTAAAAGCTCTGGTGAATATTACAAAAAATAGTCGTACTTAAAAATGATATAGCGATAAATATTTTAAACGGATAACTGATTCATGCGTAATTAGTATCTATGCATTAATTTAAACACTTCTGGGAGTTAAAGAACATGGAAGAATGGATGGTCTCCAACAGGAATGAGGTTTTCTATATGTATATAAATAGATGCTGAATACCAAATGTCATACTAAAGTTGTACTTCTTCCAGACGTGCAGACTTTATCGACAGAATGGTTTTAAACACAAATGGCATGCAATGAGAATAAGTGGAAGGTATAAGGAGCTCTTAGTTTGTCAAAACTTTAATTTCCAACACTTCTTTCTGATGTTATATGGAAAGATTTTAAGTAAACCGTATATGAAGGAAACGGAGAAAAAAAATTGAAAGTTTATGAAAAATTTTATGTTACTGTACATTAATGTTAATTTTTTCAAGGATAAAAATTAGTAAATTCAATTATATTTTATCTCAGTATTTAAGGAATTGAGTGAATTTCGCAAATAAAAATTATAAATATTTTTTTGCTAATATAATTAAATTCTAAAACGGCCTATTTTGATTAGTTTAATAAATTTGATTAGTTGAATAAATTAAAATCTTTTGTGCTTGAAGGTCATAAAACTTTTTGAAAACACAAACTGCCTAACATAATCCTTTTCGTCATTATATTTTAATGCAATATATAGTTATAAGGGTAGTTTATATTTTTTTTGTTATAGAATTCCCAAAAAAAGATTCTTTGATCTAAGAACTTTTATAGATTTTCTTATCTGAAATTCAAGTGAAAGAAGGTTGTTTCCTAATGCATAGTTCGTTAAAAAATATAAAACCTTTAATCTATCTAATAAAAAATTCTATATCTTTGTTTTAGAAATAAATATTTTAATCAGGTATTTAAAACCATGTCATGTTAAAATCTGAATAAGGATAATAGTTATCTTTTGATATCGTAAAACGAGCGACTTATGTTTTTCTGTTAAAAGGTTTTAAATGTGTATGAAATTGTAGAGGGGAAAATCTTAAAATCTAAGTTTATACTAATTACATGAAGCTTAACTTCTTTCAAAAATAAATATAAACTCTATCAAAAGGTTCTCATCTATATCTTTACAAATGTAATTTTTAAAGGGAGGTAGTTTTGGAGGTTTTAACAGTTTTTAACAATGGATATCTCCTACTCTATTCCGCTAAAAAAACTTGATTGCTTTATTTTCAGATAAACCATTTAAGGGATTATCATTCGTTTGAAGTTTGATAAATTTAGGTCAATTAGATGATCACCATACTCAAAGACGAAGTGAACGGTTTGAAAGATTGTCGAAGAGTAGGAAATGGATGGAGCTGGAATTACTCGTCTGATAAATTTATCAGTCTTTTTTATAGATATATCTAATATAGGGTTACAGCATCCTATACACAAATGTCATTCGGTCAGTTATAAGATTTACAATTTGAGCTTAAATTTATGAACTTTTATCCGTTTTTTTTGTCAATTTTCAAAGCGGAATAAATCCCACGTTATACCATTAAAATTATTTAACATAGCTAACTTTGGCGAAACATAGGGTATATGAATCACATACATATTAATAAATGTAGGTAAATCACATAATTCAAAAGACTTTTTTTACAGACTTTTTTAATGGTTCCGCTAGCATTTAATTATTTAGGACTCTTCAAATTTTGAGGAAAATTATAATGATTCTGGTGGGAGGTTCTTCGAATGTTTTTTAATTTTGTGGGACAGTATAATAATTATAATTACGTGTATAGTAACTACAGTTCGTGTATTTAACGCTTTACTTTACTATTCTGATATCTGTATAGGGTTAAAGTCAAATGCAGTATTTTAATTTAACAAAGTTTTTTTTAAAACAACCATTTGATAAATGGAATACTCAACATTCTGTATCATTGCTTTGTGAAAATATTATCATCATTCTCTGTTTATACTGAGAACGATTTATTTTTAAGAAAGGTAAACCTAAAAAAATTCTTTTATCGATCCTTTTGAAAGACTGCTCATACTTCAGTGTTAATTTACCAGCTCAGGAAGTTTGAGCCGAGTATATTGTTATACGTTTTATTTCCTTTTACCCGAATATCTCTTGATAACAACATTATGGTTAAACTTTTGACATACTAAATTTTTATAATAGTAAAGATTTGTCGAGAAAAATTTGATCATGATTTGTTATGGTAAAGTGCTGTGAATTTGATGAAGATTTTCTCCTTACTTTCTATTTGCCTATCCTCTAAAGCAGGGGAGGGCAATTTTTTTGGCCCGGGGGCCACTTTGTGTAAGCTGAGGTTAGCAGAGGGCCTCACCTTTTAAAATTATTTTATTTATCAGTTAACTTTGCATTTCAGAAAAGATATATATTGTATATTAAAAATCAATGAATGTAAATTAAATAAAATATTTGCAGTTTTTCTGGCTGTCTTGGAGTTTTTGGCAGTTTTTCTGACGGCCCGGATTTTTCTGGGTGTCTTGGCCCGCTATCTGCCGACTCCTGCTCTAAAAAAATCAAGTATAGACAAGAACTTGTAATTCATTAACATTCTGCTTAAATTTTAATAAATATAATGATTTTTCTGTAAATTAACCGGAATTGTTAAAGCTGTTCCTTAGTTTCCATGTTATTTTTGCCTTGTCTTATACCTTTCAATTTTTATAATCAACTGTTATGCGGAAAAAATTTTTGAAGGTTCCAAAAACAAAAAATTCGGCCTCAGTGGGAAGGCGAAATTGTCTTGTCTTAATTAACTTAAATGACTTTCTTGGACATTTTAAGAAGAAACTTAAAATTTTGTTCCTGGGATCATAATTTCCAAAATTATGTACAGTTAATTTTTTTGTCGTCCTTTTCAGGTAGTTTCAAGAGTGGTAATAAAACAAAAACTGTCTTTATAATGCTATGCAGGTACAGTTTTATAATAAACCTGTAAAGTTCTCTTTTTGAATACATAATTTTCAGTATATTTTGTCAAATCTTTTAAGTGACAATTCCTTGATCTCATCTTCTGTTATTTCAAACACAAGAAGAAAATTTAGTTTATAGTGGCATATAAGCAGTATTGTTTGTTGTTACTTATCATTTCATTTGTTAATTCCTGTTAGATAAAATGTTTTCTTATATTTAGGTATGAACAATATATATCTGGGTTCAATATGAGTTGTTATCTATTCCACAAAAATTTAGAACATAGGCTTCTTAAATAAAAATTAGTTATGATTAGTTCACACATTGCTAATTTTTATACTCTGAAATTTAAACCTTTAGTATTAAATAGTTTAGTATTAAGGCGACAATGGACCTTCAGATTGACAAAAATATGTCCCCAAAACGATTTTTTTTTTCTTTCAGAAAATGATTCTGCAACTCATCAGCTTAAATAAAAAAGAAAAGTATGTTGTTCCGATCATTATTAACCGAGTTATAAGTATTTTTTCAAACGTAAACAATGGAAATGTTACGTGAAATTAAAACTTTAAATGCTATTTTCTCAGAACAAGTTTTCATGTCGTTTCGGTAAGTTCAAAATGCTCCATGCATCATAATTTTTCTTGAATTTTCATAAAATTTCATAAAAGGATTATTTATATATGTTAGAATAAAACTTAGTAATAAATTCATTATACTATTTTAAAACAACTTAAAATTTTTACAGTCAAAAAAAATTTTTTTGATAAAATTTTGCATAAAATGACCTATTTTTATCGATTTCTTTTCTAGTTTTTATAAATATGACTGTAAATCAAATATTGCTAGTAACTTTTATTATAACTATATAAAGCTAGCTTAAGAAAGAAAATTAGATATATGAGACAAAAATGGATGCACATGGAGCATTATTAAATAGAGTAATTACCCAACTGATTTTAATTAATATCTTAATTAATTACATTCTGATTTTTTTTTTAAATTTAGAATTTTCATCTCTAAACAACGCTGTATAAGTATACAAAATTTCATAGCAATTGGTTGATAAATAAAAAAAAAGTTTTTCATGGTCCATTTTCGCCTTAACAAGGCTTGAATAACTGGATTGAATACAGATTAACAATTGAACTGATAAAAACGTGTTATATTTTCAATCAGTTTGCTATGCATGAATTTTTCATTAGTCGTTAAAGGGTAAATGATTCAATCTCACGCAATTCTTTTTGAGAAATATAGACAACAACATGCTTTTTAATACTATCCTTAGAAAAACATTTATGGAGATTTCTGTTGAAAATTAGTTTAAAAAGCTAATTGTCATTTTATACTTTGACGTACAATTGAGTTATTAATTGTACTGCATGTATTACTAATTTTATGGGAGACTAGCTGAATAACCGTGCTTCGCTACGACGTACATTCAAATTAAATACAATCGTAAATGTATGCAGTTAATTGCAAAAAAAGTAAAATATATATTTATGATAAATACAACGATCAATGTATGCAATTAATGCAAAAAAATATATTTATAAAAAAATCGTAACGGATATTTTTATAGACAAAATAATGTAGAAGAAAATATTGAAGTTAAATCTAATAGAACATACTAAAGAATATAGTACAGTTTGAGAAACATTTCTTTTACTGTATTTTTATAATTTTTTGGATATGTCCAATCGTCTGCCGCATAAGAAAGAAAAAAAAATATTTGTTTGTCGATTTATTTCGTTGTTATGCACGGGACGCAAAATTATAGTATCACAAAACGAAAATTTAAAGTATCACAAAACGAACAGAAACCACGTAATCAGCATGTAATAAATTAAATTCTAAAACTTAATCTTTAAAAATTCACAAAAAATCAGAAAATGGAGGTAAAGATTAAAAAAAGATACCATTTTAAAGAAATTTTTATGATTTTTCTCGTGATATAAGTTTTATAACCCTCAGATTATTATTTTCAATGCAAACTTTAAAGAATTTTACAAAAAAAGCTTAAAAAATGAATTTAAAAAAATCAAAGAAGAATTGTTCAAAAATCTTTCTTAGTGCACCCCTACACTATAAGAAGAATCGCCATGCAAAATTTCAACACCTTAGGTCCAGCGTTTGGGTCTGTGCGTTGTCTGTCACTCAGTCAATCAGTCAGTCAGTCAGTTACGGAACTGTTATATATATACAGGGTTACTACAAAAGAATCATTCATTTTCAAAACCCGATTTATTCAAAAGTATTACACTTACAAATATGATTGATATATGAAAATAACCACAAAATATTCAAGTTTTATGCACACTCTACAAATGTTCTATGTGTTCCCCCTTGGTCACACGACACACGTCCAGGCGGAAGTTCAAGTCATTCCACACATTTTGTAGCGTGATAGCGTCAATGCATCACTGATCCGTTTCTTCAGCTCTTCTATCTTTTTTTGTAGTGGGAGTACATAAACTCTGTCCTTAATGTGTCCCCAAAGGAAGAAGTCACACGGGGTTAAATCCTGCAACCTGGGAGGCCAGGGTAAGAAAGCGAGGTCATTAACACCAACACGGCCAATCCAGCGATACGGGAGTTCATCGTTCAGGTAAGCACGAACACCGTGGCTCCAATGAGGGGATGCCCCGTCTTGTTGGTAGACAAAATCCGTAGAAGCTTCGGCTAGTTGCGGAAACAACCATAACTGCAACATGTCTAGGTAAATTCACAGTCTTCTCAATGAAGAAAAATGGCCCATACACCTTTGTTTTTTAAATTGCACAAAAAACATTGACCTTTGGTGAATCTCTTTCAATTTTCACGATTGCATGTGGTCTTTCAGTACATTGTGGTCATCGCACGTTGTGACGATTCACTTTCCCGGTTAAATGGAATGTCGCTTCATCGCTGATATATCAACTTGTCGGCGAAATCATCATCCTGTAATGCTTCCAGCATTCTGATGCAAAATTCCAATCGACAGACATAATCTTCCGTCATTTAGTGTTGCAACGGCTGCACACGATACTGTTTGAATTGTAACCGTCGTCGCAAAATCTTCCAAACAGTTTTGCTGCGATATACCAAGTTTGCGGCTTGCTCGGCTCGTTGATTAATTCGGAAAACGCACGAAACTTTCCCTCACTCTCTCCATTGTTTTGTCTGACACTTGTGGTCGACCGGTGCTTTTACCTTTACATAAACAACCATTGTCCTTTAATTGCCGATACCACCGCAAAATGCTTTGTTTACAAGGCGGATCTTTTCTGTACTGCCTTCTGAAAGAACGTTGCACTGCTTACAACAGACGAACATTTCGCATATTCTAGGACGCAGAAACTCTTTTCTCTCTTTGCCTCCATTTCGGGAGAGACTGAACTGAATTCTTTAGGATAATTGAAAGATACTGAACTAGTGCTGCGACGCCACCTGGTGTACAAAGCCCCCTGTTGGCGTGGAAGCACTAGTTCAAGTTTGTACACCAGGTGGCGTGGCAGTACTAGTTCAAGTTTGTACACCAGGTGGCGTGGCAGTACTAGTGACCAAGGGGGCACACATAGAACTTTTGTAGAGTGAGCATAAAACTTGAATATTTTATGGTTATTTTCATATATCAATCATATTTGTAAGTATAATACTTTTGAATAAATTGGGTTTTGAAAATGAATGATTCTTTCGTATATATATAAAGGGGTAACAACTATGATATCAAGAAGAGATAAAAAGAAATATATTTTCAGGAAATCGCCTTATGTGGCAGATTGATGATCAATTTATCTAAAGAGGAAAAAGTTATCTGTCCCTCTGAGTTTACTAAATTTATATTTTTATACGAAAGGGCTGCGAGGAGATGCACAAAGACAATTAGTAATGAAGGAAATGCAGTTAAATATCCAAGGGAACGTGAATAGGGGTTTGCGTGTGTTTTTATAAGAGACCAAAGAGATAAATCTTGAGTTGAACTCAAAGGAAGGCGACCTACCCAATAATGTGAGGTGTAAGGTGTTTCAGCGCTCCCCTGGAACTAAACTATAACATAAGTCTAAATGTTGCCCTGTTCCCTTTTATAGAGTCCCTGATTTGTATTGCAGAAAATGATGCTCATATTTCTTGGTCATGCAATATTTCACCCTTCTTTTAATCGAGTTAAATCTTTTTGAATTTTCGAGAAATCAGTAAATTTTGTATTCGTAAACTTAACACATTCCAAGGGTATTTTATCCTTGTTTCAAATGGAAAACGACAAGACTTACTTTCCAAATTTCAAATGTAGTATAGATGTTTACGTATTTCCGTCATCAAAGACGGAAGTTGACACACTGTGTCAAATCCTTAATCCGGTTCAAATAGCTGTTCAAATGTGCATCGAATTTATGAACTAACTTATCTTATCAATATCCTCTTAAAATCAGAAAATACCACATATTTTTTAGGATTCTTGAAAGTATAAAAACTCTTTGTCTTCTGATCATTTGAACTTTCGTTCAAACACAAAACCTTAGACAGCACCAGGCATAGAATTCACTAAAAGATTAAACTCGTGTACCAGAACAGATAGTGTTTCAGTTCCAAACTGTAAATAAGTCTATCCATTTTCACGCATTTAGAGAATATTTATTCACCGTGAACGATATTCTGACATTCCATCTGTGGTGTTTCTTTCTTTTCTGTTTTATGGAATTTATAATATTTAACAAATAGATAGATAAAATATTAAAACAATTTCATCCTATTTTAGAAGGAATATTTAGGATTTTGCCATCTTTGCTATTTCGTTTGAATAACCATGTAGACAATGCTTTAAATATGGTCTACATAGCTGTTAAAAAACAACAACAAAAACAGATTAAAAAACAACATTGAAAAACAACAAAAAAACAAGTTTTGTTATTGTTTTTAAAAAACAACATTAAAAAACAGAACATTTAAGTAAAAGAAAATTATTAACACACTGAGCTGATAATATGATGTCGTTTAAAAACACAATGTCAAACCTGACAACAATAACATGCTTAAGAATATATTAAAAATTTAATGTAATATATTTATAGAATGTTTAAAACATGATAGATAATATCCTTATTTTTTTCAAGCATTTCTTCTACGAATACTTCAAACCGGATCAAATAATCTATTTAAGAATTGGAATATATGAATGTTCTCTAGGTCATTTCTTATATATTTAGAAACTTTCCTCTTACTTCACTGCCTACATGTTTCCCGAAAAACATTAAAAATGCCTTTAAAATTCTTGAACTAGTATTTCCTGAAAGAGAAAGTGGTACTAAAGTCAGCCGTTTATTTGGAACTATGTAAGAACAAACGCATTCTTTTAAATAGAAAAGAAAATAGATGGTTTTTGTTTAAAGTTATAAATATCTCTTTTATTTAAGATCATTTGAGAAGAAGAGAATTAACACAGTGTTTTTCTTATATACTAAAATAACTACAATTCGATTCGTCGTGTTTAACGCTTTGGTTTCGTACTTGTGATGTCTATATGGAGTTTAAAGTCAAATACAGTATTTTAAATTGAAAAATAGTTTTTTTAAACAGTCATTAGATGAACGGAATACTCAACATACCGGGTCCTTGTTTTTAAAATTATCATCCTTTCCTTACACTGAGAGCGATTTATTTTTCACAAAAATTAAATGTAGAAAATCATTTTATTGATCTTTAAGAAAGACTGTACAGAATTCAGTGTTAATTTACTAGTTCAGGAAGTTTCAGTTTTTTTTACACAAACATCACTTGATAACAGCATTATGGTTAATTTTTTTTCATTTTAGCCTTAAAAAATGTATAATGTCAATCAACAAATAAAATGTTGTAGCTAGGAAGAGGAGACACTTGTCTGGAGACTTTCGTTCTATTAACGACGATAATTTGTTGACTATTTTTTACGCGTGAGTATCATACAGGTGAGTCAACATTGATCCCTAGTGTTATGACGACTTTTCTCTGCTACAGAAAGGGGTGTGTATGCCTTTCCAGTCCCTCTTCCCGCCCCCCTCACCCCTTCCGCCGCAGGTCGGAAACATCTGCTGCCGTCTTGGGGCATCATTAATATTTCAGATGTTCCCCTCTGGTGGGTGGGGGTTTTGGGAGACTGGCTACTATCTTGGATGGGTCAGCACTTCCTATCATTATGCACCAGTCAATAGGGGTATGGGTGTTGGCCCACCTTTTCTGGCCAAGCTTTGTTTTGTTGGCAGTTTTCTGGAGGCACACATTTTCTGGCAACCCCTATTTGAGAAGGGCTGACCACAGCCGTTGGAGTTCAGTTGTGAGTTGTCAATGGACATGTCTAGATTTTGACTGGGGGAGAAGTCAGTTCGCTGTACGTGTATATACTAATAAAAACTTGAAAACGAATTCACGTGGTATTTTTTGTGCTCCCGGTCTGTACTGCAGGGCGGTTTTCTCTTCCCGCAAAACACAATCTATACTTATATATAAAGAGAGAGCGATTTTGTACGTG